>CAKXZU010000026.1:3000000-3169553 GCA_936014575.1 Bombus lapidarius | reverse complement strand
ACACACTCTATCAGATTGTTTAAGCCTCCTTTATACTCCATTTTACACTCCGAACCTTGTGCACGCCATATCCAGCTTCGATACAATCAAAGGAGCTTGAAAAGCGCAATTTTACGTCGACTTTGACGAAAATTAACTGTTATTTTGTTCTCAATGAGATAATTCGACGTTTAAGTTCCCTTCATACTCCATTTTACACGCCGGACGTAGTGCACACCAGTTTCAGCGATTAAACAAGCTCTGCACCAAGCAAAATGCAATTATACGACGATTTCGACGATAATTAACTGTTATTTCCTGGTTGAGATTTTTCCTTGTTTAGGCCACCCTTATTCTACATCTTGCACGCCGAACCTAGTGCACGCCACGTCCAGCTTCGAAATAATCAAGGAGCTTGAAAAGAGCAATTTTATGTCGATTTTGACGAAAATTATCTTTTATTTTGTTCCTGAATTAGATAATTCGACGTTTAAGCGCCCTTCATACTCCATTTTACACGCCGGACGTAGTGCACGCCACTTTCAGCGATTAAACAAGCTCTGCACCTAGCAAAATGCAATTATTCGTCGATTTCAACGATAATTAACTGTTATTTCCTGCTTGAGATTTTTCCTTGTTTAGGCCACCCTTATTCTACATCTTGCACGCCGAACCTAGTGCACGCCACGTCCAGCTTCGAAATAATCAAGGAGCTTGAAAAGAGCAATTTTACGTCGATTTTGACGAAAATTATCTTTTATTTTGTTCCTGAATGAGATAATTCTACGTTTAAGCGCCCTTCATACTCCATTTTACACGCCGGACGTAGTGCACGCCACTTACAGCGATTAAACAAGCTCTGCACATCACAAAATGCAATTATTCGTCGATTTCGACGGTAATTAACTGATTTTTCCGGTTTGAGATATTTCCATGTTTAGGCCACCCTTATTCTACATCATGCACGCCGAACCTGGTGCACGCTATATCCAGCTTCGAAACAATCAAAGGCGCTTGAAAAGAGCAATTTTACGTAGACTTTGACGAAAATTAACTGTTATTTTGTTCCTCAATGAGATAATTTGACGTTTAAGCACCCGTCATACTCCATTTTACACGCCGGACGTAGTGCACGCCAGTTTCAGCGATTAAACAAGCTCTGCACCTAGCAAAATGCAATTATTCGTCGACTTCAACGATAATTAACTGTTATTTCCTGCTTGAGATTTTTCCTTGTTTAGGCCACCCTTATTCTACATCTTGCACGCCGAACCTAGTGCACGCCACGTCCAGCTTCGAAATAATCAAGGAGCTTGAAAAGAGCAATTTTACGTCGATTTTGACGAAAATTATCTTTTATTTTGTTCCTGAATGAGATAATTCGACGTTTAAGCGCCCTTCATACTCCATTTACACGCCGGACGTAGTGCACGCCAGTTTCAGCGTTGAAACAAGCTCCGCACCTCGCAAAAAGCAGTTACTCGTCGATTTCGACGGTAATTAACTGATTTTTCCGGTTTGAGATATTTCCATGTTTAGGCCACCCTTATTCTACATCTTGCACGCCGAACCTGGTGCACGCTATATCCAGCTTCGAAACAATCAAAGGCGCTTGAAAAGAGCAATTTTACGTCGACTTTGACGAAAATTAACTGTTATTTTGTTCCTCAATGAGATAATTTGACGTTTAAGCACCCGTCATACTCCATTTTACACGCCGGACGTAGTGCACGCCAGTTTCAGCGATTAAACAAGCTCTGCACCTAGCAAAATGCAATTATACGACGATTTCGACGATAATTAACTGTTATTTCCTGGTTGAGATTTTTCCTTGTTTAGGCCACCCTTATTCTACATCTTGCACGCCAAACCTAGTGCACGCCATATCCAGCTTGGAAACAATCAAAGGAGCTTGAACAGAGCAATTTTACGTCGATTTTGACGAAAATTAACTGTTATTTTGTTCCTCAATGAGATAATTCGACGTTTAAGTTCCCTTCATACTCCATTTTACACGCCGGACGTAGTGCACGCCACGTTCAGCGATGAAACAAGCTCTGCACATCACAAAATGCAATTATACGACGATTTCGACGATAATTAACTGTTATTTCCTGGTTGAGATTTTTCCTTGTTTAAGCCTCCTTCATAATCCATTTTACACTCCGAACCTTGTGCACGCCATATCCAGCTTCGATACAATCAAAGGAGCTTGAAAAGCACAATTTTACGTCGACTTTGACGAAAATTAATTGTTATTTTGTTCCTCAATGAGATAATTCGACGTTAAGTTCCCTTCATACTCCATTTTACACGCCGGATGTAGTGCACGCCACTTACAGCGATTAAACAAGCTCTGCACATCACAAAATGCAATTATACGACGATTTCGACGATAATTAACTGTTATTTCCTGGTTGAGACTTTTCCTTGTTTAGGCCACCCTTATTCTACATCATGCACGCCGAACCTGGTGCACGCCATATCCAGCTTGGAAACAATCAAAGGAGCTTGAAAAGAGCAATTTTTCGTCGATTTTGACGAAAATTAACTGTTATTTTGTTCCTGAATGAGATAATTCGACGTTTAAGCGCCCTTCATACTCCATTTTACACGCCGGACGTAGTGCACGCCACTTACAGCGATTAAACAAGCTCTGCACATCACAAAATGCAATTATTCGTCGATTTCGACGGTAATTAACTGATTTTTCCGGTTTGAGATATTTCCAGGTTTAGGCCACCCTTATTCTACATCATGCACGCCGAACCTGGTGCACGCTATATCCAGCTTCGAAACAATCAAAGGCGCTTGAAAAGAGCAATTTTACGTCGACTTTGACGAAAATTAACTGTTATTTTGTTCCTCAATGAGATAATTTGACGTTTAAGCACCCGTCATACTCCATTTTACACGCCGGACGTAGTGCACGCCAGTTTCAGCGATTAAACAAGCTCTGCACCTAGCAAAATGCAATTATTCGTCGACTTCAACGATAATTAACTGTTATTTCCTGCTTGAGATTTTTCCTTGTTTAGGCCACCCTTATTCTACATCTTGCACGCCGAACCTAGTGCACGCCACGTCCAGCTTCGAAATAATCAAGGAGCTTGAAAAGAGCAATTTTACGTCGATTTTGACGAAAATTATCTTTTATTTTGTTCCTCAATGAGATAATTCGACGATTAAGCGCCCTTCATACTCCATTTTGCATGCCGGACGTAGTGCACGCCAGTTTCAGCGTTGAAACAAGCTCCGCACCTCGCAAAAAGCAGTTACTCGTCGATTTCGACGGTAATTAACTGATTTTTCCGGTTTGAGATATTTCCATGTTTAGGCCACCCTTATTCTACATCTTGCACGCCGAACCTGGTGCACGCTATATCCAGCTTCGAAACAATCAAAGGAGCTTGAAAAGAGCAATTTTTCGTCGATTTTGACGAAAATTAACTGTTATTTTGTTCCTCAATGAGATAATTCGACGTTTAAGTTCCCTTCATACTCCATTTTACACGCCGGACGTAGTGCACGCCACGTTCAGCGATGAAACAAGCTCTGCACATCACAAAATGCAATTATACGACGATTTCGACGATAATTAACTCTTATTTCCTGGTTGAGACTTTTCCTTGTTTAGGCCACCCTTATTCTACATCATGCACGCCGAACCTGGTGCACGCTATATCCAGCTTCGAAACAATCAAAGGCGCTTGAAAAGAGCAATTTTACGTCGACTTTGACGAAAATTAACTGTTATTTTGTTCCTCAATGAGATAATTTGACGTTTAAGCACCCGTCATACTCCATTTTACACGCCGGACGTAGTGCACGCCAGTTTCAGCGATTAAACAAGCTCTGCACCTAGCAAAATGCAATTATTCGTCGACTTCAACGATAATTAACTGTTATTTCCTGCTTGAGATTTTTCCTTGTTTAGGCCACCCTTATTCTACATCTTGCACGCCGAACCTAGTGCACGCCACGTCCAGCTTCGATACAATCAAAGGAGCTTGAAAAGCGCAATTTTACGTCGACTTTGAGGAAAATTAACTGTTATTTTGTTCCTCAATGACATAATTCGACGTTTAAGCGCCCTTCATACTCCATTTTACACGCCGGACGTAGTGCACGCCAGTTTCAGCGTTGAAACAAGCTCCGCACCTCGCAAAAAGCAGTTACTCGTCGATTTCGACGGTAATTAACTGATTTTTCCGGTTTGAGATATTTCCATGTTTAGGCCACCCTTATTCTACATCTTGCACGCCGAACCTGGTGCACGCTATATCCAGCTTCGAAACAATCAAAGGCGCTTGAAAAGAGCAATTTTACGTCGACTTTGACGAAAATTAACTGTTATTTTGTTCCTCAATGAGATAATTTGACGTTTAAGCACCCGTCATACTCCATTTTACACGCCGGACGTAGTGCACGCCAGTTTCAGCGATTAAACAAGCTCTGCACCTAGCAAAATGCAATTATACGACGATTTCGACGATAATTAACTGTTATTTCCTGGTTGAGATTTTTCCTTGTTTAGGCCACCCTTATTCTACATCTTGCACGCCAAACCTAGTGCACGCCATATCCAGCTTGGAAACAATCAAAGGAGCTTGAACAGAGCAATTTTACGTCGATTTTGACGAAAATTAACTGTTATTTTGTTCCTCAATGAGATAATTCGACGTTTAAGTTCCCTTCATACTCCATTTTACACGCCGGACGTAGTGCACGCCACGTTCAGCGATGAAACAAGCTCTGCACATCACAAAATGCAATTATACGACGATTTCGACGATAATTAACTGTTATTTCCTGGTTGAGATTTTTCCTTGTTTAAGCCTCCTTCATAATCCATTTTACACTCCGAACCTTGTGCACGCCATATCCAGCTTCGATACAATCAAAGGAGCTGGAAAAGCGCAATTTTACGTCGACTTTGACGAAAATTAACTGTTATTTTGTTCCTCAATGAGATAATTCGACGTTTGAGTTCCCTTCATTCTCCATTTTACACGCCGGACGTAGTGCACGCCACTTACAGCGATTAAACAAGCTCTGCACATCACAAAATGCAATTATACGACGATTTCGACGATAATTAACTCTTATTTCCTGGTTGAGACTTTTCCTTGTTTAGGCCACCCTTATTCTACATCTTGCACACCAAACCTAGTGCACGCCATATCCAGGTTGGAAACAATCAAAGGAGCTTGAAAAGAGCAATTTTTCGTCGATTTTGACGAAAATTAACTGTTATTTTGTTCCTCAATGAGATAATTCGACGTTTAAGTTCCCTTCATACTCCATTTTACACGCCGGACGTAGTGCACGCCACGTTCAACGATGAAACAAGCTCTGCACATCACAAAATGCAATTATACGACGATTTCGACGATAATTAACTGTTATTTCCTGGTTGAGATTTTTCCTTGTTTAAGCCTCCTTTATACTCCATTTTACACTCCGAACCTTGTGCAGGCGATATCCAGCTTCGATACAATCAAAGGAGCTTGAAAAGCGCAATTTTACGTCGACTTTGAGGAAAATTAACTGTTATTTTGTTCCTCAATGACATAATTCGACGTTTGAGCGCCCTCCACACTCCATTTTACACGCCGGACGTAGTGCACGCCACTTTCAGCGATTAAACAAGCTCTGCACCTAGCAAAATGCAATTATTCGACGATTTCGACGGTAATTAACTGATTTTTCCGGTTTGAGATATTTTCATGTTTAGGCCACCCACATTCTACATTTTGCACGCCGAACCTAGTCCACGCCATATCCAGCTTCAAAACAATCAAAGGCGCTTGAAAAGAGCAATTTTACGTCGATTTTGACGAAAATTAACAGTTATTTTGTTCCTCAATGAGATAATTTGACGTTTAAGCACCCGTCATACTCCATATTACACGCCGGACGTAGTGCACGCCAGTTTCAGCGATTAAACAAGCTCTGCACCTAGCAAAATGCAATTATACGACGATTTCGACGATAATTAACTGCTATTTCCTGGTTGAGATTTTTCCTTGTTTAGGCCACCCTTATTCTACATCTTGCACGCCAAACCTAGTGCACGCCATATCCAGCTTGGAAACAATCAAAGGAGCTTGAACAGAGCAATTTTACGTCGATTTTGACGAAAATTAACTGTTATTTTGTTCCTCAATGAGATAATTCGACGTTTAAGTTCCCTTCATACTCCATTTTACACGCCGGACGTAGTGCACGCCACGTTCAGCGATGAAACAAGCTCTGCACATCACAAAATGCAATTATACGACGATTTCGACGATAATTAACTGTTATTTCCTGGTTGAGATTTTTCCTTGTTTAAGCCTCCTTTATACTCCGTTTTACACTCCGAACCTTGTGCACGCCATATCCAGCTTCGATACAATCAAAGGAGCTTGAAAAGCGCAATTTTACGTCGACTTTGACGAAAATTAACTGTTATTTTGTTCCTCAATGAGATAATTCGACGTTTAAGTTCCCTTCATACTCCATTTTACACGCCGGACGTAGTGCACGCCACTTACAGCGACTAAACAAGCTCTGCACATCACAAAATGCAATTATACGACGATTTCGACGATAATTAACTGTTATTTCCTGGTTGAGACTTTTCCTTGTTTAGGCCACCCTTATTCTACATCTTGCACGCCAAACCTAGTGCACGCCATATCCAGCTTGGAAACAATCAAAGGAGCTTGAAAAGAGCAATTTTTCGTCGATTTTGACGAAAATTAACTGTTATTTTGTTCCTCAATGAGATAATTCGACGTTTAAGTTCCCTTCATACTCCATTTTACACGCCGGACGTAGTGCACGCCACGTTCAGCGATGAAACAAGCTCTGCACATCACAAAATGCAATTATACGACGATTTCGACGATAATTAACTGTTATTTCCTGGTTGAGATTTTTCCTTGTTTAAGCCTCCTTTATACCCCATTTTACACTCCTAACCTTGTGCACGCCATATCCAGCTTCGATACAATCAAAGGAGCTTTAAAAGCGCAATTTTACGTCGACTTTGACGAAAATTAACTGTTATTTTGTTCCTCAATGAGATAATTCGAAGTTTAAGTTCCCTTCATACTCCATTTTACACGCCGGACGTAGTGCACACCAGTTTCAGCGATTAAACAAGCTCTGCACCTAGCAAAATGCAATTATACGACGATTTCGACGATAATTAACTGTTATTTCCTGGTTGAGATTTTTCCTTGTTTAGGCCACCCTTATTCTACATCTTGCACGCCGAACCTAGTGCACGCCACGTCCAGCTTCGAAATAATCAAGGAGCTTGAAAAGAGCAATTTTACGTCGATTTTGACGAAAATTATCTTTTATTTTGTTCCTGAATTAGATAATTCGACGTTTAAGCGCCCTTCATACTCCATTTTACATGCCGGACGTAGTGCACGCCAGTTTCAGCGTTGAAACAAGCTCTGCACCTCGCAAAAAGCAGTTACTCGTCGATTTCGACGGTAATTAACTGATTTTTCCGGTTTGAGATATTTCCATGTTTAGGCCACCCATATTCTACATCTTGCACGCCGAACCTAGTGCACGCAATATCCAGCTTCGAAACAATCAAAGGAGATTGAAAAGAGCAATTTTACGTCGATTTTGACGAAAATTACCTGTTGTTTTCCTCGATGAGATAATTTGACGTTTAAGCACCCGTCATACTCCATTTTACACGCCGGACGTAGTGCACGCCAGTTTCAGCGATTAAACAAGCTCTGCACCTAGCAAAATGCAATTATACGACGATTTCGACGATAATTAAATGTTATTTCCTGGTTGAGATTTTTCCTTGTTTAGGCCACCCTTATTCTACATCTTGCACGCCAAACCTAGTGCACGCCATATCCAGCTTCGATACAATCAAAGGAGCTTGAAAAGCGCAATTTTACGTCGACTTTGACGAAAATTAACTGTTATTTTGTTCCTCAATGAGATAATTCGACGTTTAAGTTCTCTTCATACTCCATTTTACACGCCGGACGTAGTGCACGCCAGTTTCAGCGATTAAACAAGCTCTGCACCTAGCAAAATGCAATTACACGACGATTTCGACGATAATTAACTGTTATATCCTGGTTGTGATTTTTCCTTGTTTAGACCACCCTAATTCTACATCTTGCACGCCGAACCTAGTGCACGCCACGTCCAGCTTTGAAATAATCAAGGAGCTTGAAAAGAGCAATTTTACGTCGATTTTGAAGAAAATTAACTGTTATTTTGTTCCTGAATGATATAATTCGACGTTTAAGCGCCCTTCATACTCCATTTTGCACGCCGGACGTAGCGCACGCCACGTGCAGTGATTAAACAAGCTCTGCACATCACAGAATGCAATTATACGACGATTTCGACGATAATTAACTGTTATTTCCTGGTTGAGATTTTTCCTTGTTTAAGCCTCCTTTATACTCCATTTTACACTCCGAACCTTGTGCACGCCATATCCAGCTTCGATACAATCAAAGGAGCTTGAAAAGCGCAATTTTACGTCGACTTTGACGAAAATTAACTGTTATTTTGTTCCTCAATGAGATAATTCGACGTTTAAGTTCCCTTCATACTCCATTTTACACGCCGGACGTAGTGCACACCAGTTTCAGCGATTAAACAAGCTCTGCACCAAGCAAAATGCAATTATACGACGATTTCGACGATAATTAACTGTTATTTCCTGGTTGAGATTTTTCCTTGTTTAGGCCACCCTTATTCTACATCTTGCACGCCGAACCTAGTGCACGCCACGTCCAGCTTCGAAATAATCAAGGAGCTTGAAAAGAGCAATTTTATGTCGATTTTGACGAAAATTATCTTTTATTTTGTTCCTGAATTAGATAATTCGACGTTTAAGCGCCCTTCATACTCCATTTTACACGCCGGACGTAGTGCACGCCACTTTCAGCGATTAAACAAGCTCTGCACCTAGCAAAATGCAATTATTCGACGATTTCGACGGTAATTAACTGATTTTTCCGGTTTGAGATATTTTCATGTTTAGGCCACCCACATTCTACATTTTGCACGCCGAACCTAGTCCACGCCATATCCAGCTTCAAAACAATCAAAAGCGCTTGAAAAGAGCAATTTTACGTCGATTTTGACGAAAATTAACAGTTATTTTGTTCCTCAATGAGATAATTTGACGTTTAAGCACCCGTCATACTCCATTTTACACGCCGGACGTAGTGCACGCCAGTTTCAGCGATTAAACAAGCTCTGCACCTAGCAAAATGCAATTATACGACGATTTCGACGATAATTAACTGCTATTTCCTGGTTGAGATTTTTCCTTGTTTAGGCCACCCTTATTCTACATCTTGCACGCCAAACCTAGTGCACGCCATATCCAGCTTGGAAACAATCAAAGGAGCTTGAACAGAGCAATTTTACGTCGATTTTGACGAAAATTAACTGTTATTTTGTTCCTCAATGAGATAATTCGACGTTTAAGTTCCCTTCATACTCCATTTTACACGCCGGACGTAGTGCACGCCACGTTCAGCGATGAAACAAGCTCTGCACATCACAAAATGCAATTATACGACGATTTCGACGATAATTAACTGTTATTTCCTGGTTGAGATTTTTCCTTGTTTAAGCCTCCTTTATACTCCGTTTTACACTCCGAACCTTGTGCACGCCATATCCAGCTTCGATACAATCAAAGGAGCTTGAAAAGCGCAATTTTACGTCGACTTTGACGAAAATTAACTGTTATTTTGTTCCTCAATGAGATAATTCGACGTTTAAGTTCCCTTCATACTCCATTTTACACGCCGGACGTAGTGCACGCCACTTACAGCGACTAAACAAGCTCTGCACATCACAAAATGCAATTATACGACGATTTCGACGATAATTAACTGTTATTTCCTGGTTGAGACTTTTCCTTGTTTAGGCCACCCTTATTCTACATCTTGCACGCCAAACCTAGTGCACGCCATATCCAGCTTGGAAACAATCAAAGGAGCTTGAAAAGAGCAATTTTTCGTCGATTTTGACGAAAATTAACTGTTATTTTGTTCCTCAATGAGATAATTCGACGTTTAAGTTCCCTTCATACTCCATTTTACACGCCGGACGTAGTGCACGCCACGTTCAGCGATGAAACAAGCTCTGCACATCACAAAATGCAATTATACGACGATTTCGACGATAATTAACTGTTATTTCCTGGTTGAGATTTTTCCTTGTTTAAGCCTCCTTTATACCCCATTTTACACTCCTAACCTTGTGCACGCCATATCCAGCTTCGATACAATCAAAGGAGCTTTAAAAGCGCAATTTTACGTCGACTTTGACGAAAATTAACTGTTATTTTGTTCCTCAATGAGATAATTCGAAGTTTAAGTTCCCTTCATACTCCATTTTACACGCCGGACGTAGTGCACACCAGTTTCAGCGATTAAACAAGCTCTGCACCTAGCAAAATGCAATTATACGACGATTTCGACGATAATTAACTGTTATTTCCTGGTTGAGATTTTTCCTTGTTTAGGCCACCCTTATTCTACATCTTGCACGCCGAACCTAGTGCACGCCACGTCCAGCTTCGAAATAATCAAGGAGCTTGAAAAGAGCAATTTTACGTCGATTTTGACGAAAATTATCTTTTATTTTGTTCCTGAATTAGATAATTCGACGTTTAAGCGCCCTTCATACTCCATTTTACATGCCGGACGTAGTGCACGCCAGTTTCAGCGTTGAAACAAGCTCTGCACCTCGCAAAAAGCAGTTACTCGTCGATTTCGACGGTAATTAACTGATTTTTCCGGTTTGAGATATTTCCATGTTTAGGCCACCCATATTCTACATCTTGCACGCCGAACCTAGTGCACGCAATATCCAGCTTCGAAACAATCAAAGGAGATTGAAAAGAGCAATTTTACGTCGATTTTGACGAAAATTACCTGTTGTTTTCCTCGATGAGATAATTTGACGTTTAAGCACCCGTCATACTCCATTTTACACGCCGGACGTAGTGCACGCCAGTTTCAGCGATTAAACAAGCTCTGCACCTAGCAAAATGCAATTATACGACGATTTCGACGATAATTAAATGTTATTTCCTGGTTGAGATTTTTCCTTGTTTAGGCCACCCTTATTCTACATCTTGCACGCCAAACCTAGTGCACGCCATATCCAGCTTCGATACAATCAAAGGAGCTTGAAAAGCGCAATTTTACGTCGACTTTGACGAAAATTAACTGTTATTTTGTTCCTCAATGAGATAATTCGACGTTTAAGTTCTCTTCATACTCCATTTTACACGCCGGACGTAGTGCACGCCAGTTTCAGCGATTAAACAAGCTCTGCACCTAGCAAAATGCAATTACACGACGATTTCGACGATAATTAACTGTTATATCCTGGTTGTGATTTTTCCTTGTTTAGACCACCCTAATTCTACATCTTGCACGCCGAACCTAGTGCACGCCACGTCCAGCTTGGAAACAATCAAAGGAGCTTGAACAGAGCAATTTTACGTCGATTTTGACGAAAATTAACTGTTATTTTGTTCCTCAATGAGATAATTCGACGTTTAAGTTCCCTTCATACTCCATTTTACACGCCGGACGTAGTGCACGCCACGTTCAGCGATGAAACAAGCTCTGCACATCACAAAATGCAATTATACGACGATTTCGACGATAATTAACTGTTATTTCCTGGTTGAGATTTTTCCTTGTTTAAGCCTCCTTTATACTCCGTTTTACACTCCGAACCTTGTGCACGCCATATCCAGCTTCGATACAATCAAAGGAGCTTGAAAAGCGCAATTTTACGTCGACTTTGACGAAAATTAACTGTTATTTTGTTCCTCAATGAGATAATTCGACGTTTAAGTTCCCTTCATACTCCATTTTACACGCCGGACGTAGTGCACGCCACTTACAGCGACTAAACAAGCTCTGCACATCACAAAATGCAATTATACGACGATTTCGACGATAATTAACTGTTATTTCCTGGTTGAGACTTTTCCTTGTTTAGGCCACCCTTATTCTACATCTTGCACGCCAAACCTAGTGCACGCCATATCCAGCTTGGAAACAATCAAAGGAGCTTGAAAAGAGCAATTTTTCGTCGATTTTGACGAAAATTAACTGTTATTTTGTTCCTCAATGAGATAATTCGACGTTTAAGTTCCCTTCATACTCCATTTTACACGCCGGACGTAGTGTACGCCACGTTCAGCGATGAAACAAGCTCTGCACATCACAAAATGCAATTATACGACGATTTCGACGATAATTAACTGTTATTTCCTGGATGAGATTTTTCCTTGTTTAAGCCTCCTTTATACCCCATTTTACACTCCTAACCTTGTGCACGCCATATCCAGCTTCGATACAATCAAAGGAGCTTTAAAAGCGCAATTTTACGTCGACTTTGACGAAAATTAACTGTTATTTTGTTCCTCAATGAGATAATTCGAAGTTTAAGTTCCCTTCATACTCCATTTTACACGCCGGACGTAGTGCACACCAGTTTCAGCGATTAAACAAGCTCTGCACCTAGAAAAATGCAATTATACGACGATTTCGACGATAATTAACTGTTATTTCCTGGTTGAGATTTTTCCTTGTTTAGGCCACCCTTATTCTACATCTTGCACGCCGAACCTAGTGCACGCCACGTCCAGCTTCGAAATAATCAAGGAGCTTGAAAAGAGCAATTTTACGTCGATTTTGACGAAAATTATCTTTTATTTTGTTCCTGAATTAGATAATTCGACGTTTAAGCGCCCTTCATACTCCATTTTACATGCCGGACGTAGTGCACGCCAGTTTCAGCGTTGAAACAAGCTCTGCACCTCGCAAAAAGCAGTTACTCGTCGATTTCGACGGTAATTAACTGATTTTTCCGGTTTGAGATATTTCCATGTTTAGGCCACCCATATTCTACATCTTGCACGCCGAACCTAGTGCACGCAATATCCAGCTTCGAAACAATCAAAGGAGATTGAAAAGAGCAATTTTACGTCGACTTTGACGAAAATTAACTGTTATTTTGTTCCTCAATGAGATAATTCGTCGTTTAAGTTCCCTTCATACTCCATTTTACACGCCGGACGTAGTGCACGCCACTTACAGCGATTAAACAAGCTCTGCACATCACAAAATGCAATTATACGACGATATCGACGATAATGAACTGTTATTTCCTGGTTGAGATTTTTTATAGTTTAGGCCACCAATATTCTACATCTTGCACGCCGAACCTAGTGCACGCCACGTCCAGCTTCGAAACAATCAAAGGCGCTTGAAAAGAGCAATTTTTCGTCGATTTTGACGAAAATTAACTGTTATTTTGTTCCTGAATGAGATAATTCGACGTTTAAGCGCCCTTCATACTCCATTTTACACGCCGGACGTAGTGCACGCCACTTACAGCGATTAAACAAGCTCTGCACATCACAAAATGCAATTATTCGTCGATTTCGACGGTAATTAGCTGATTTTTCCGGTTTGAGATATTTCCATGTTTAGGCCACCCATATTCTACATCTTCCACGCCGAACCTAGTGCACGCAATATCCAGCTTCGAAACAACCAAAGGAGATTGAAAAGAGCAATTTTACGTCGATTTTGACGAAAATTACCTGTTGTTTTCCTCGATGAGATAATTTGACGTTTAAGCACCCGTCATACTCCATTTTACACGCCGGACGTAGTGCACGCCAGTTTCAGCGATTAAACAAGCTCTGCACCTAGCAAAATGCAATTATACGACGATTTCGACGATAATTAACTGTTATTTCCTGGTTGAGATTTTTCCTTGTTTAGGCCACCCTTATTCTACATCTTGCACGCCAAACCTAGTGCACGCCATATCCAGCTTGGAAACAATCAAAGGAGCTTGAACAGAGCAATTTTACGTCGACTTTGACGAAAATTAACTGTTATTTTGTTCCTCAATGAGATAATTCGACGTTTAAGTTCCCTTCATACTCCATTTTACACGCCGGACGTAGTGCACGCCACGTTCAGCGATGAAACAAGCTCTGCACATCACAAAATGCAATTATACGACGATTTCGACGATAATTAACTGTTATGTCCTGGTTGTGATTTTTCCATGTTTAGGCCACCCTTATTCTACATCTTGCACGCCGAACCTAGTGCACGCCATATCCAGGTTCGAAACAATCAAAGGAGCTTGAAAAGAGCAATTTTACGTCGATTTTGACGAAAGTTATCTGTTATTTTGTTCCTCAATGACATAATTCGACGTTTGAGCGCCCTCCATACTCCATTTCACACGCCGGAAGTAGTGCACGCCAATTTCAGCGATTAAACAAGCTCTGCACCTAGCAAAATGCAATTATTCGTCGATTTCAACGATAATTAACTGTTATTTCCTGCTTGAGATTTTTCCTTGTTTAGGCCACCCTTATTCTACATCTTGCACGCCGAACCTAGTGCACGCCACGTCCAGCTTCGAAATAATCAAGGAGCTTGAAAAGAGCAATTTTACGTCGATTTTGACGAAAATTAACTGTTATTTTGTTCCTCAATGAGATAATTCGACGTTTAAGCACCCTTCATACTCCATTTTACATGCCGGACGTAGCGCACGCCACGTGCAGTGATTAAACAAGCTCTGCACATCACAAAATGCAATTATACGACGATTTCGACGATAATTAACTGTTATTTCCTGGTTGAGATTTTTCCTTGTTTAGGCCACCCTTATTCTACATCTTGCACGCCAAACCTCGTGCACGCCATATCCAGCTTGGAAACAATCAAAGGAGCTTGAACAGAGCAATTTTACGTCGATTTTGACGAAAATTAACTGTTATTTTGTTCCTCAATGAGATAATTCGACGTTTAAGTTCCCTTCATACTCCATTTTACACGCCGGACGTAGTGCACGCCACGTTCAGCGATGAAACAAGCTCTGCAAATCACAAAATGCAATTATACGACGATAATTAACTGTTATTTCCTGGTTGAGATTTTTCCTTGTTTAAGCCTCCTTTATACTCCATTTTACACTCCGAACCTTGTGCACGCCATATCCAGCTTCGATACAATCAGAGGAGCTTGAAAAGCGCAATTTTACGTCGACTTTGACGAAAATTAACTGTTATTTTGTTCCTCAATGAGATAATTCGTCGTTTAAGTTCCCTTCATACTCCATTTTACACGCCGGACGTAGTGCACGCCACTTACAGCGATTAAACAAGCTCTGCACATCACAAAATGCAATTATACGACGATATCGACGATAATGAACTGTTATTTCCTGGTTGAGATTTTTTATAGTTTAGGCCACCAATATTCTACATCTTGCACGCCGAACCTAGTGCACGCCACGTCCTGCTTCGAAATAATCAAGGAGCTTGAAAAGAGCAATTTTACGTCGATTTTGACGAAAATTATCTTTTATTTTGTTCCTGAATGAGATAATTCGACGTTTAAGCGCCCTTCATACTCCATTTTACACACCGGACGTAGTGCACGCCATTTTCAGCGTTGAAACAAGCTCTGCACCTCGCAAAACGCAGTTACTCGTCGATTTCGACGGTAATTAACTGATTTTTCCGGTTTGAGATATTTCCATGTTTAGGCCACCCTTATTCTACATCTTGCACGCAGAACCTGGTGCACGCCATATCCAGCTTCGAAACAACAAAAGGAGCTTGAAAAGAGCAATTTTACGTCGATTTTGATGAAAATTAACTGTTATTTTGTTCCTCAATGAGATAATTCGACGTTTAAGCACCCTTCATACTCCATTTTACATGCCGGACGTAGCGCACGCCACGTGCAGTGATTAAACAAGCTCTGCACATCACAAAATGCAATTATACGACGATTTCAACGATAATTAACTGTTATTTCCTGGTTGAGATTTTTCCTTGTTTAGGCCACCCTTATTCTACATCTTGCACGCCAAACCTAGTGCACGCCATATCCAGCTTGGAAACAATCAAAGGAGCTTGAACAGAGCAATTTTACGTCGATTTTGACGAAAATTAACTGTTATTTTGTTCCTCAATGAGATAATTCGACGTTTAAGTTCCCCTCATACTCCATTTTACACGCCGGACGTAGTGCACGCCACGTTCAGCGATGAAACAAGCATCAAAATGCATTACGACGATAATTAACTGTTATTTCCTGGTTGAGATTTTTCCTTGTTTAAGAATCCTTTATACTCCATTTACGCTCCGAACCTTGTGCACGCCATATCCAGCTTCGATACATCAGAGGAGCCTTGAAAAGAGCAATTTTACGTCGATTTTGACGAAAATTATCTTTTATTTTGTTCCTCAATGAGAAATTCGACGTTTAAGTTCCCTTCATACTCCATTTTACACGCCGGGACGTAGTGCACGCCACTTACAGCGATTAAACAAGCTCTGCACATCACAAAATGCAATTATACGACGATATCGACGGTAATTAACTGATTTTTCCGGTTTGAGATATTTCCATGTTTAGGCCACCCTTATTCTACATCTTGCACGCAGAACCTGGTGCACGCTATATCCAGCTTCGAAACAATCAAAGGCGCTTGAAAAGAGCAATTTTTCGTCGATTTTGACGAAAATCAACTGTTATTTTGTTCCTCAATGAGATAATTCGACGTTTAAGCGCTCTTCATATTCCATTTTACATGCCGGACGTAGTGCACGCCAGTTTCAGCGTTGAAACAAGCTCTGCACCTCGCAAAAAGCAGTTACTCGTCGATTTCGACGGTAATTAACTGATTTTTCCGGTTTGAGATATTTCCATGTTTAGGCCACCCTTATTCTACATCTTGCACGCCGAACCTAGTGCACGCCACATCCAGGTTCGAAACAATCAAAGGAGCTTGAAAAGAGCAATTTTACGTCGATTTTGACGAAAATTATCTTTTATTTTGTTCCTGAATGAGATAATTCGACGTTTAAGCGCCCTTCATACTCCATTTTACACAATCTGATAGAGTGTGGGACGTAGTGCACGCCACTTACAGCGATTAAACAAGCTCTGCACATCACAAAATGCAATTATTCGTCGATTTCGACGGTAATTAACTGATTTTTCCGGTTTGAGATATTTCCATGTTTAGGCCACCCTTATTCTACATCTTGCACGCCGAACCTAGTGCACGCCACATCCAGGTTCGAAACAATCAAAGGAGCTTGAAAACAGCAAGTTTACGTCGATTTTGACGAAAGTTATCTGTTATTTTGTTCCTCAATGACATAATTCGACGTTTGAGCGCCCTCCATACTCCATTTCACACGCGGGACGTAGTGCACGCCAGTTTCAGAGATGAAAAAAGCTCTGCCTCTAGCAAAATGCAATTAATCGTCGATTTCAACGATAATTAACTGTTATTTCCTGCTTGAGATTTTTCCTTGTTTAGGCCACCCTAATTCTACACCTTGCACGCCGAACGTAGTGCACGCCATATCCAGCTTCGAAACAACAAAAGGAGCTTGAAAAGAGCAATTTTACGTCGATTTTGATGAAAATTAACTGTTATTTTGTTCCTCAATGAGATAATTCGACGTTTAAGCACCCTTCATACTCCATTTTACATGCCGGACGTAGCGCACGCCACGTGCAGTGATTAAACAAGCTCTGCACATCACAAAATGCAATTATACGACGATTTCAACGATAATTAACTGTTATTTCCTGGTTGAGATTTTTCCTTGTTTAGGCCACCCTTATTCTACATCTTGCACGCCAAACCTAGTGCACGCCATATCCAGCTTGGAAACAATCAAAGGAGCTTGAACAGAGCAATTTTACGTCGATTTTGACGAAAATTAACTGTTATTTTGTTCCTCAATGAGATAATTCGACGTTTAAGTTCCCCTCATACTCCATTTTACACGCCGGACGTAGTGCACGCCACGTTCAGCGATGAAACAAGCTCTGCACATCACAAAATGCAATTATACGACGATAATTAACTGTTATTTCCTGGTTGAGATTTTTCCTTGTTTAAGAATCCTTTATACTCCATTTTACGCTCCGAACCTTGTGCACGCCATATCCAGCTTCGATACAATCAGAGGAGCTTGAAAAGAGCAATTTTACGTCGATTTTGACGAAAATTAACTGTTATTTTGTTCCTCAATGAGATAATTCGACGTTTAAGCGCCCTTCATACTCCATTTTACATGCCGGACGTAGCGCACGCCACGTGCAGTGATTAAACAAGCTCTGCACATCACAAAATGCAATTATACGACGATTTCGACGATAATTAACTGTTATTTCCTGGTTGAGATTTTTCCTTGTTTAGGCCACCCTTATTCTACATCTTGCACGCCGAACCTAGTGCACGCCATATCCAGCTTCAAAACAATCAAAGGCGCTTGAAAAGAGCAATTTTACGTCGATTTTGACGAAAATTAACTGTTATTTTGTTCCTCAATGAGATAATTCGACGTTTAAGCGCCCTTCATACTCCATTTTACATGCCGGACGTAGTGCACGCCAGTTTCAGCGTTGAAACAAGCTCTGCACCTCGCAAAAAGCAGTTACTCGTCGATTTCGACGGTAATTAACTGATTTTTCCGGTTTGAGATATTTCCATGTTTAGGCCACCCTTATTCTACATCTTGCACGCCGAACCTAGTGCACGCCACATCCAGGTTCGAAACAATCAAAGGAGCTTGAAAACAGCAAGTTTACGTCGATTTTGACGAAAGTTATCTGTTATTTTGTACCTCAATGACATAATTCGACGTTTGAGCGCCCTCCATACTCCATTTCACACGCGGGACGTAGTGCACGCCAGTTTCAGAGATGAAAAAAGCTCTGCACCTAGCAAAATGCAATTAATCGTCGATTTCAACGATAATTAACTGTTATTCCCTGCTTGAGATTTTTCCTTGTTTAGGCCACCCTAATTCTACACCTTGCACGCCGAACGTAGTGCACGCCATATCCAGCTTCGAAACAACAAAAGGAGCTTGAAAAGAGCAATTTTACGTCGATTTTGATGAAAATTAACTGTTATTTTGTTCCTCAATGAGATAATTCGACGTTTAAGCACCCTTCATACTCCATTTTACATGCCGGACGTAGCGCACGCCACGTGCAGTGATTAAACAAGCTCTGCACATCACAAAATGCAATTATACGACGATTTCAACGATAATTAACTGTTATTTCCTGGTTGAGATTTTTCCTTGTTTAGGCCACCCTTATTCTACATCTTGCACGCCAAACCTAGTGCACGCCATATCCAGCTTGGAAACAATCAAAGGAGCTTGAACAGAGCAATTTTACGTCGATTTTGACGAAAATTAACTGTTATTTTGTTCCTCAATGAGATAATTCGACGTTTAAGTTCCCCTCATACTCCATTTTACACGCCGGACGTAGTGCACGCCACGTTCAGCGATGAAACAAACTCTGCACATCACAAAATGCAATTATACGACGATAATTAACTGTTATTTCCTGGTTGAGATTTTTCCTTGTTTAAGAATCCTTTATACTCCATTTTACGCTCCGAACCTTGTGCACGCCATATCCAGCTTCGATACAATCAGAGGAGCTTGAAAAGAGCAATTTTACGTCGATTTTGACGAAAATTATCTTTTATTTTGTTCCTCAATGAGATAATTCGACGTTTAAGTTCCCTTCATACTCCATTTTACACGCCGGACGTAGTGCACGCCACTTACAGCGATTAAACAAGCTCTGCACATCACAAAATGCAATTATACGACGATATCGACGGTAATTAACTGATTTTTCCGGTTTGAGATATTTCCATGTTTAGGCCACCCTTATTCTACATCTTGCACGCAGAACCTGGTGCACGCTATATCCAGCTTCGAAACAATCAAAGGCGCTTGAAAAGAGCAATTTTTCGTCGATTTTGACGAAAATCAACTGTTATTTTGTTCCTCAATGAGATAATTCGACGTTTAAGCGCTCTTCATATTCCATTTTACATGCCGGACGTAGTGCACGCCAGTTTCAGCGTTGAAACAAGCTCTGCACCTCGCAAAAAGCAGTTACTCGTCGATTTCGACGGTAATTAACTGATTTTTCCGGTTTGAGATATTTCCATGTTTAGGCCACCCTTATTCTACATCTTGCACGCCGAACCTAGTGCACGCCACATCCAGGTTCGAAACAATCAAAGGAGCTTGAAAAGAGCAATTTTACGTCGATTTTGACGAAAATTATCTTTTATTTTGTTCCTGAATGAGATAATTCGACGTTTAAGCGCCCTTCATACTCCATTTTACACGCCGGACGTAGTGCACGCCACTTACAGCGATTAAACAAGCTCTGCACATCACAAAATGCAATTATTCGTCGATTTCGACGGTAATTAACTGATTTTTCCGGTTTGAGATATTTCCATGTTTAGGCCACCCTTATTCTACATCTTGCACGCCGAACCTAGTGCACGCCACATCCAGGTTCGAAACAATCAAAGCAGCTTGAAAACAGCAAGTTTACGTCGATTTTGACGAAAGTTATCTGTTATTTTGTTCCTCAATGACATAATTCGACGTTTGAGCGCCCTCCATACTCCATTTCACACGCGGGACGTAGTGCACGCCAGTTTCAGAGATGAAAAAAGCTCTGCACCTAGCAAAATGCAATTAATCGTCGATTTCAACGATAATTAACTGTTATTTCCTGCTTGAGATTTTTCCTTGTTTAGGCCACCCTTATTCTACATCTTGCACGCCAAACCTCGTGCACGCCATATCCAGCTTGGAAACAATCAAAGGAGCTTGAACAGAGCAATTTTACGTCGATTTTGACGAAAATTAACTGTTATTTTGTTCCTCAATGAGATAATTCGACGTTTAAGTTCCCTTCATATTCCATTTTGCACGCCGGACGTAGCGCACGCCACGTGCAGTGATTAAACAAGCTCTGCACATCACAAAATGCAATTATACGACGATAATTAACTGTTATTTCCTGGTTGAGATTTTTCCTTGTTTAAGAATCCTTTATACTCCATTTTACGCTCCGAACCTTGTGCACGCCATATCCAGCTTCGATACAATCAGAGGAGCTTGAAAAGCGCAATTTTACGTCGACATTGACGAAAATTAACTGTTACTTTGTTCCTCAATGAGATAATTCGACGTTTAAGTTCCCTTCATACTCCATTTTACACGCCGGACGTAGTGCACGTCACTTACAGCGATTAAACAAGCTCTGCACATCACAAAATGCAATTATACGACGATATCGACGATAATGAACTGTTATTTCCTGGTTGAGATTTTTTATAGTTTAGGCCACCAATATTCTACATCTTGCACGCCGAACCTAGTGCACGCCACGTCCAGCTTCGAAATAATCAAGGAGCTTGAAAAGAGCAATTTTACGTCGATTTTGACGAAAATTATCTTTTATTTTGTTCCTGAATGAGATAATTCGACGTTTAAGCGCCCTTCATACTCCATTTTACGCGCCGGACGTAGTGCACGCCATTTTCAGCGTTGAAACAAGCTCTGCACCTCGCAAAAAGCAGTTACTCGTCGATTTCGACGGTAATTAACTGATTTTTCCGGTTTGAGATATTTCCATGTTTAGGCCACCCTTATTCTACATCTTGCACGCAGAACCTGGTGCACGCTATATCCAGCTTCGAAACAATCAAAGGCGCTTGAAAAGAGCAATATTTCGTCGATTTTGACGAAAATTAACTGTTATTTTGTTCCTCAATGAGATAATTCGACGTTTAAGCGCTCTTCATATTCCATTTTGCACGCCGGACGTAGCGCACGCCACGTGCAGTGATTAAACAAGCTCTGCACATCACAAAATGCAATTATACGACGATTTCGACGATAATTAATTGTTATGTCCTGGTTGTGATTTTTCCATGTTTAGGCCACCCTTATTCTACATCTTGCACGCCGAACCTTGTGCACGCCATATCCAGGTTCGAAACAATCAAAGGAGCTTGAAAAGAGCAATTTTACGTCGACTTTTACGAAAATTAACTGTTATTTTGTTCCTCAATGAGATAATTCGACGTTTAAGTTCCCTTCATACTCCATTTTACACGCCGGACGTAGTGCACGCCACTTACAGCGATTAAACAAGCTCTGCACATCACAAAATGCAATTATACGACGATATCGACGATAATGAACTGTTATTTCCTGGTTGAGATTTTTTATAGTTTAGGCCACCAATATTCTACATCTTGCACGCAGAACCTAGTGCACGCCACGTCCAGCTTCGAAATAATCAAGGAGCTTGAAAAGAGCAATTTTACGTCGATTTTGACGAAAATTATCTTTTATTTTGTTCCTGAATGAGATAATTCGACGTTTAAGCGCCCTTCATACTCCATTTTACACGCCGGACGTAGTGCACGCCACTTACAGCGATTAAACAAGCTCTGCACATCACAAAATGCAATTATTCGTCGATTTCGACGGTAATTTACTGATTTTTCCGGTTTGAGATATTTCCATGTTTAGGCCACCCATATGCTACATCTTGCACGCCGAACCTAGTGCACGCCATATCCAGCTTCAAAACAATCAAAGGCGCTTGAAAAGAGCAATTTTACGTCGATTTTGACGAAAATTAACTGTTGTTTTGTTCCTGAATGAGATAATTCGAATTTTAAGCGCCCTTCATACTCCATTTTACACGCCGCACGTAGTGCACGCTAGTTTCAGTGATGAAACAAGCTCTGCACCTCGCAAAATGCAATTATTCGTCGATTTCGACGATAATTAACTGTTATTTCCTGGTTGAGATTTTTCCATGTTTAGGCCACCCTTATTCTACATCTTGCACGCCGAACCTAGTGCACGCCATATCCGGCTTCGAAACAATCAAAGACGATTGAAAAGAGGAATTTTACGTCGATTTTGACGAAAATTAACTGTTATTTTGTTCCTCAATGAGATAATTCGACGTTTAAGCACACTTCATACTCCATTTTACACGCCGGACGTAGTGCACGCCAGTTTCAGCGATGAAACAAGCTCTGCACCTAGCAAAATGCAATTATTCGTCGATTTCGACGATAATTAACTGTTATTTCCTGGTTGAGATTTTTCCTTATTTAAGCATTCTTTATACTCCATTTTACACTCCGAACCTAGTGCACGACATATCCAGCTTCGTGACAATCAAAGGAGCTTGAAAAGAGCAATTTTACGTCGATTTTGACGAAAATTAACTGTTATTTTGTTCCTCAATGAGATAATTCGACGTTTAAGCGCCCTTCATACTCCGTTTTACACGCCGGACGTAGTGCACGCCAGTTTCAGCGATTAAACAAGCTCTGCACATCACAAAATGCAATTATTCGTCGATTTTGACGAAAATTAACTGTTATTTTGTTCCTCAATGATATAATTCGACGTTTAAGCGCCCTTCATATTCCATTTTACACGCCGGACGTAGTGCACGCCAGTTTCAGCGATGAAACAAGCTCAGCACATCACAAAATGCAATTATACGACGATTTCGACGATAATTAACTGTTATTTCCTGGTTGAGATTTTTCCTTGTTTAGGCCACCCTTATTCTACATCTTGCACGCCAAACCTCGTGCACGCCATATATAGCTTGGAAACAATCAAAGGAGCTTGAACAGAGCAATTTTACGTCGATTTTGACGAAAATTAACTGTTATTTTGTTCCTCAATGAGATAATTCGAAGTTTAAGCGCCCTTCATACTCCATTTTACACGCCGGACGTAGTGCACGCCAGTTTCAGCGATGAAACAAGCTCTGCACCTCGCAAAATGCAACTATTCGTCGATTTCGACGATAATTAACTGTTATTTCCTGGTTGTGATATTTCCTCGTTTAGGCCACCCTAATTCTACATCTTGCACGCCGAACCTAGTGCACGCCGTATCCAGCTTCGAAACAATCAAAGGAGCTTGAAAAGAGCAATTTTACGTCGATTTTGACGAAACTTAACTGTTATTTTGTTCCTCAATGAGATAATTCGACGTTTAAGCTCCCTTCATACTCCATTTTACACGCCGGACGTAGTGCACGCCATGTTCAGCGATGAAACAAGCTCTGCACATCACAAAAAGCAATTATGCGACGATTTCTACGATAATTAACTGTTATTTCCTGGTTGAGATTTCTCCGTGTTTAAGCCTCCTTTATACTCCATTTTACACTCCGAACCTTGTGCTCGCCATATCCAGCTTCGATACAATCAAAGGAGAGTGAAAAGAGCAATTTTACGTCGATTTTGACGAAAATTAACTGTTATTTCCTGGTTGTGATATTTCCTCGTTTAAGCCTCCCTTATACTCCATTTTAAAGGCCGAACTTAGTGCACGCCACGTGCAGCGATTAAACAAGCTCTGCACATCACAAAATGCAATTTTACGACGATTTCGACGATAATTAACTGTTATGTCCTGGTTGAGATTTTTCCTTGTTTAGACCACCCTAATTCTACATCTTGCGCGCCGAACCTAGTGCACGCCATATCCAGGTTCGAAACAATCAAAGGAGCTTGAAAAGAGCAATTTTACGTCGATTTTGACGAAAGTTAACTGTTATTTTGTTCCTCAATGACATAATTCGACGTTTGAGCGCCCTTCATACTACATTTTACACGCCGGACGTAGTGCACGCCAGTTTCAGCGGAGAAACAAGCTCTGCTCCTAGCAAAATGCAATTATTCGTCGATTTCAACGATTATTAACTGTTATTTCCTGCCTGAGATTTTTCCTTGTTTAGGCCACCCTAATTCTATACCTTGCACGCCGAACGTAGTGCACGCCATATCCAGCTTCGAAACAACCAAAGGAGCTTGAAAAGAGCAATTTTACGTCGATTTTGACGAAAATTAACTGTTATTTTGTTCCTCAATGAGATAATTCGAAGTTTAAGCGCCCTTCATACTCCATTTTACACGCCGGACGTAGTGCACGCCAGTTTCAGCGATTAAACAAGCTCTGCACCTCGCAAAATGCAATTATTCATCGATTTCGACGATAATTAACTGTTATGTCCTGGTTGAGATTTTTCCTTGTTTAGGCCACCCTAATTCTACATCTTGCACGCCGAACCAAGTGCACGCCATATCCAGCTTCGAAACAATCAAAGGAGCTTGAAAAGAGCAATTTTACGTCGGTTTTGACGAAAATTAACTGTTATTTTGTTCCTCAATGAGATAATTCGACGTTTAAGCGCCCTTCATATTCCATTTTACACGCCGGACGTAGTGCACGCCAGTTTCAGCGATGAAACAAGCTCTGTACCTCGCAAAATGCAATTATTCGTCGATTTCGACGATAAGTAACTGTTATTTCCTGGTTGAGATTTTTCCTTGTTTAAGCCTCCTTTATACTCCATTTTACACTCCGAACCTAGTGCAAGCCATATCCAGCTTCGAGACAATCAAAGGAGCTTGAAAAGAGCAATTTTACGTCGATTTTGACGAAAATTAACTGTTATTTTGTTCCTCAATGAGATAATTCGACGTTGAAGCTCCCTTCATACTCCACTTTACACGCGGGACGTAGTGCACGCCACGTTCAGCGATGAAACAAGCTCTGCACATCACAAAATGCAATTATACGACGATTTCGACGATAATTAACTGTTATTTCCAGGTTGAGATTTTTCCTTGTTTAAGCCTCCTTTATACTCCATTTTACACGCCGAACCTTGTGCACGCCATATCCAGCTTCGATACAATCAAAGGAGCTTGAAAAGCGCAATTTTACGTCGATTTTGACGAAAATTAACTGTTATTTTGTTCCTCAATGAGATAATTCGAATTTTAAGCGCCCTTCATACTCCATTTTACACGCCGGACGTAGTGCACGCCAGTTTCAGCGATGAAACAAGCTCTGCACCTAGCAAAATGCAATTATTCGTCGATTTCGACGATAATTAACTGTTATTTCCTGGTTGAGATTTTTCCATGTTTAGGCCACCCTTATTCTACATCTTGCACGCCGAACCTAGTGCACGCCATATCCGGCTTCGAAACAATCAAAGACGATTGAAAAGAGGAATTTTACGTCGATTTTGACGAAAATTTACTGTTATTTTGTTCCTCAATGAGATAATTCGACGTTTAAGCACACTTCATACTCCATTTTACACGCCGGACGTAGTGCACGCCAGTTTCAGCGATGAAACAAGCTCTGCACCTAGCAAAATGCAATTATTCGTCGATTTCGACGATAATTAACTGTTATTTCCTGGTTGAGATTTCTCCTTGTTTAAGCGCCCTTCATACTCCATTTTACACGCCGGACATAGTGCACGCCAGTTTCAGCGATGAAACAAGCTCTGCACCTAGCAAAATGCAATTATTCGTCGATTTCGACGATAATTAACTGTTATTTCCTGGTTGAGATTTTTCCTTGTTCAAGCATTCTTTATACTCCATTTTACACTCCGAACCTAGTGCACGACATATCCAGCTTCGTGACAATCAAAGGAGCTTGAAAAGAGCAATTTTACGTCGATTTTGACGAAAATTAACTGTTATTTTGTTCCTCAATGAGATAATTCGACGTTTAAGCGCCCTTCATACTCCGTTTTACACGCCGGACGTAGTGCACGCCAGTTTCAGCGATTAAACAAGCTCTGCACATCACAAAATGCAATTATTCGTCGATTTCGACGGTAATTAACTGATTTTTCCTGTTTGAGATATTTCCATGTTTGGGCCACCCTTATTCTACATCTTGCTGTTACGTATTTGCTTCTATATTCCAAATTTTTTCTTTTTGATTTGTAATCAATTTAAGCGAAAGAAGGGAATTTGAACGCTAGTGGTTGAAATATAATTTAAACCTTTCGATTAATACGGTAGTTGCTGCCACCAGAAATAGTCTAAGGGCTATTTCGAAAAATTTTTTTCTTTGTCGTATTTGTATTCCACGTTTTCGGCTATCCTGCTATGGGCAGGAGTGCTAGCACGGGAGAGGATTAAAGTTATTAAAATAAGTAGCTAGCACTGGTGTGTATCTAAGTATGGTTTTAGATTTGAATTTCTTATTCCAGTTAATTCTATAAGTTTCCGGTAACAAGGTGTTTCGTTTTTTTTTGTTGTAATTATGAATAAAATCTTTATTTATTTTAGTTTATTTATTTATTTAATCCTGATATACACTGATCACGGTTACAATTTTATTAACTCGATTTCACTAATACTTAAAAGATTTTCACGACTCGGATTCAAATTAATTCAGTACGAAGGACAAAAGAGACTAACTACAAAAGTGTTACTAATTATTACAGAGACTGTCTACAAAAAGTGTCCTTAATTATTACAGAGACTGTCTACAAAAGTGTCTTCTTCTTTATTACAGAGACTCTCTACAAAAGTGTTCTCTCTATGTTGCTATGCTTATTTATAATCAAATCCCCCACTGGGTGACAGTCGTACGACAGTTTGCTTGACTTATTAGTTTGTTGTGGTTTTTTTTATTGGGTACGGGTTGTGTTGTATATGTATGTATCATCTTATTTATTTTAACTTTATCCTCTTTCTTATGGTGTTCGTCTGTTTGTCTGCCTGATCTTGTTTGTATTGTTTTTTAGCGCAAAAAGGAGGAGAGATTCCAAAAATGTGTGGATGGCTTGTGAAGACGATACAGATGACTGTGCGAAGCCTCACTTCCCTCAGGAGACTTCTGTCGGAGTCCTGGATGTTCTCCCGTGTTACCGCTCTTCTGGTCAGAACACTCTTCTCTGCTGTATGCTCCCAGTATATAGAGAGACTACGTGAGATGTGTCTTGAAGTTATTTTACTCATTTGGTTAATATTTCCATTTGATTGTTGCCTCTGGTGTCTTCTTTGATTTATTGTTTATTTCGGTACAGGTTTTGGTGATTATGATTTTAAATGGTGAATACGGAGGTGTCTTCGTTAAAGATTCCTTATGCAGTTTGTACCAGTGCTTTCTTTGTTTTGTTTTATTATTCTTAATTTGTCTTGTGTCATTCATCTTTTATTTACTACATGTGTTGTTTCAGCGCAAGAGGAAGACGGTTCCAAAATGTGTGAGTGGTCCCAGAAGGCGTAGTCAACATGCGAAGTGTCGTGGGCAGGAACGAAGAATTGTGTGATGTTTGCGTTATGTTCGATGCTTATATATATATATATTATTTTGTTGGTTAAATCTTTAGTCAGTTTAGTTGAATGTAATGTAATATTTGCAAGGTAGTCTCGTATATTTATATCATTATGGTTATTTTATTATTAGTTGTTTGATTTGATAGTAATATATATATATATGTCGGGTTGGCGTTATAATTAGGGTTGGGGTTAAGGGCGTGAAACGAATCTTCGTTGTGATTAGACGTCGTCGTTATGCAACAGAGAAGATATTGACTAGAGCAAATATGATTGTTACAGATATCGACAAGTAACCGTGGTAATTTGATACTCGAGACGCTAATGACAATGGTCCTGGGTTCGATAACGAATCCGCGGTCAAGGGGATAATAGATGTATGTTCTCACAAACTCTAAGTCCGACTCTTGGTTAGCAAGCGTGGAATATTCACTGATCGTAAAGACGTTATTCTTTCTCGTCAATGAGATCGCAAAAAGAAGTGACTTTCCGTCGCGATGATGCCACAGAGGAAAACTATGACGGGGTGTGTCTAAGGGCACGAGATCATCGGATTCGTGGAGCGATGCCTTCGTTCAGAAGGTGAGGGAAATTGACGTTGCTGTTAATTGGTCAATTTCCATATCGGTGGTTAGAAAAGGATGCTAGCCGCCCTTGAGGAGAAGTTGCTAGCTGGAGGCGTCGTTCGTGAGAGAGTAGGTTTCCCCTATCTTCCCGTAGTTGGGACAAAGACTGTTTGTCCGTTTGAAGGACTTTAGTTAACTAAATCTTAAGATTTATAACGGGTCCTCAGGCTAACTGAACATGCACTGCGGAGACGCATCGACATCTGGCAATCATCTTACCCAGAGAATAGGGTCTGCGTGTGGCGAGCCACGGGACAGAGACCGTTGGAATGTCTACTGTCAAGTATCGCTACAACTATTTCTTTTAAGGAGAGCTACACTATTACTCCATACCTTTGTTAGACAAACGTTCATCCCTTGACCGCGGCTACGTTGGCGACTGGTTGTCGCCTCGAGCCCAAGCTCACTGTTACAAATCTCGAGTAAATGCAATCGGATTGAATGACAATTGTTTAATTACGGCTGTGGTAGAATCTAGATTACAATATTACCGGATTTTCCCAAAGTTCCAAAGGGAGGCTCCGGTGTTCTTTCATCTCCGACATATATATATATATATATTTTACAATATTGCTTTTATATATAATTTCTTTAAATTTACTAACATGTCAACTAGTTTCGATAATGTAGTATTGTGTATTTTAATTCTTTTCACATATTTATATATGTTCCCCACGATGTAGTTTGTTTATGGAATTAATTTTAATAATGTGATATTGTATCTTCTTCCAGTTGCGCAAGTTAATTGCAATTTGCATATTTTATGTATTTTATTGTTATTTATCTAGGGTAGGGAATATATATATATATTTTATGTATTTCGCATTTGTTATTAGAATATGTATTCCTAGTCCATTCCTTTTTCCTTTTAATTTATTCAAATCGCGAATTAATTTTGATTGGTTAATGTCTTGGATCGTAGTTTATTCAATTGTCAAATCGGCTAACCATTTGGATTGTCAATTTGTACATAATCATAGTTTATTAGTTAGTTTGTTCAAATCGCGGGTGGTTTTTGATTGATAGAATTTCGAATTGTAGTTTGAATTGTCAAATCATAAATTATTCTTAGTGTAATATTCAATCATAGTTTGTTTATTTATTTTAAATCGTGAATTATTCTTGATTAATTGGCTAACCATTTGGATTGTCAATTCGTACATAATCATAATTCATTAGTCAGTTCAGATCGAGAGTTGATTTTGATTGATAGAATTTCAAATCGTAGATTGAATTTGTCGAATCACAGATTACTGTTCAAATCGCAGGTTGCTCTTGATTGATAGAATTTTCGAATCGTAATTTGAATTGTCAAATTATAGATTACTTTTATTCAAATCGCGGGTTGCTTTGATTGATAGAATTTTCGAATCGTACTTTGAATTATCAAATTATAGATTACTTTTATTCAAATCGCGGGTTGCTTGATTGGTAGAATTTTCGAATCATAGTTTGTATTGTCAAATCATAGATTACTTTTATTCAAATCGCGAGTTAATTTTGATTGGTAGAATTTTCGAATCATAGTTTGTATTGTTAAATAATAGATTACTTTTATTCAAATCGCGGGTTGCTTGATTGGTAGAATTTTCGAATCATAGTTTGTATTGTCAAATAATAGATTAATTTTATTCAAATCGCGGGTTGCTTTGATTGGTAGAATTTTCGAATCGTAATTTGTATTGTCAAATTGTAGATTACTTTTATTCAAATCGTAGGTTGCTTGATTGGTAGAATTTTCAAATCGTAATTTTCGTTACGGCACGTGCGGAGCGCGGGACGTAACACCCCCCCTCTTGGGGTTCAAATTTCCGAAGGAAATTTGACTGATCGTGTCCCTGTTTATTTGTAAAACCAATCGCCACTAAAAAAAAAATTTTCATACTCCATTAATCATCGATCGTGAATTTAATTTATTTTGCATTTCGCGTGGCTTATCTGTATTAAATTTTTAATATCCCTATTATTATATAATAATGCTGTATTATTCTGCGTTAGTTATTATTCATTTTCTTGTTACAATCTTCCATTTTATTTTTATTGTTGTTTATTAAATATTTATTTCTTCGTTGAAAATATAATATATTTTGCAATGCGTAAAAGTTACTACACGCACGTGTTGATTCGAAATGGCCGTTTGCGAATATCTTTAGTATGTATTGACCTTTATTAGTATTGAATTTATTATTTATTTGTTTATGATTATTTTATAATTTATTTATGATTTATTTTAGGAGGTGAAGCGTACTCAAATTTGTATTAATTACGGTCTATATGATTGTTATATGTGTTACTTCATGTTCGTGACAATCCTAAATGGTTGTTTATGAATGACTCTAGTGACTTTTATTGATATAACTTATTATTTACCTGTTAATTATTTGTGATTTATTTTAGTAGGTAGAGTGTAATCGAACTGTAATCGGTATTATTTGTGTATAACTACTGTGTGTATTTTCCTGCGTATGCGTAAAAGCTATGTTATGTTTATGACAATCCAAAATAGTTGCTCGCGAATGTTTTGTAAAAGTACGACGTATCGTTTTAACTTGTTTAATACGGAAATACTCATCATTATTTTCTTTCCTTTTCTATTCTAGGTGTGGTTGGAACTTGAGACGATAGTGATATGATTTCATGTTCGTTGTAGTACGCGTGTTCACAGCGTGTTACATTTCAATGAGAGTAGTGCATCTTATCTAGAGCCGAGATAATTATTTACCTGTTATTTGTTTTAGATTCTATTTTAGCGCGATTTAGAGTTTTAATAACAGTAATGTTCTTGTGTATGTTGTTACGCATGCTTTTATATTCTTTATGTTAATTTAATATAATAGTATCGTTATTAAAACATGTAATTTATTATTAGTGTCGTTTCAGTGCTTCGTCATAAGTGGTTATATTTATAGGGTGTTTATTTGGTTAATTTTATTTAATATACGCATAGCGCATTATCGCTCGTTACTACTGCATAGCATAACCTTATTTCTTTACATCGGGCTTAATATAACAATATCATAACTTAATACGATATAACAATCCTTTATTCTAATTATGTTTATTATTAATACTCGATTAACTTAATTATTTTCTACCAAATACTAAACTTAACACGATAGTACTAAAATAGCTTAGTGTAGTATGGCAATCTTTTATTTTGAATTATATTATGATTTGTTTAGTATTTGATTGACTTACCTTAGTTAATTTCTGACTTGTCTCTACATCCGCGTAACATAACTATACCAAAATTAATATAATAATACTATAATAGCTTGGGGCTGTACGACAATCTCTTATTTTAATTAGGTTCGTCATTAACACTCGGTTGACTTACCTTAATGAAGTTTTAACTTATTTCTAAACTACTAGCTATTTCTAAATGTTCCTTTTTTTCTTTTTTTTTTTGAAGTTGTCGTTTCCTTGTGTCGGTTTTACATATAATTTTGGAGCTATTCTATACATTATTGGTAAAAAGTCATTATTGTTTATGGTTTCTACATTTCTATTTTTCAACGCTGTGTCGCTAGCTTGGAATGGTTACACGGCGCGTGTTGCTATCATCTAATTCTTCGTTACATTGTAAACGCCTAGCATAACTACCTTTACTTATCCTAAAATTGTAAGTATATAGAAAAGGAAGACACCGTACTTGTAAGTATTCACATGGTAAAATATTTTGTCCCTTGTTTATTCGCTGAAACTACTTCGTTAACGTTAAGTTATTTTATGGTAATGTTACTAATTCCTCGTTGGTCCTTCAGTTTTCTATTGGTAATATCTACTTCAATACTTTTATCAGTTTCCTTACAACGTTCTCCCCCGCAGTATTGTACCACATACCACCATTCTTCATTGCCTCATAGCATTGTTCTGGCTATAGTGCGTTTCGGTTATGCGCTAGTTTTAATTTGTTCAAGTGCACTGTATGAGGAATCTCATTCACTTTGATCTTGATGTTTTGATTTTGCAAAGATTCTAACGCTTTATGCGGTTCTGTATATTGATTAGGAAATTTTCCTTTACTAAGTTCCTTTAGTGGATATACTAGATCTCCTCCCTTGAAATTTAGCGAGTTGATTCGTCTGTCGTAGTACTCGTCTGGCATTAACTTGGACGTCATCGAGTTTTCTCTTGCCGTTTGCTGCACGGTGTTGATTTTATCAAACATGTTTCTGAAATATTCTGCATATGTTGATTCCATTTTTTCTTCAATTATTACTTCACCAGCGGGTTCTCTGGCCAAGTGCCCAAGGTTTAGTTCGTGCGGGGAGAATTGCATTCCTTCGTGTAAATCTTGAATCGTTGGTACAAATTCGTTTCCTTTGCGAGCTGCTATATTTTGCTATATTGGCTTCAAGACTACCATGTATCCGATTACTATTTTCTTCCTTTTCTTCATCTTAGTTTTTATTTTGCGCCAAGACGCAAGTTTACTATCACCGAGCCAATTATTCAATCGCTTGCCAATAGCATTCAGAATACTAAATTTTGAAAATGTCATAGCTATATTAACCCACAAATATTTTGAATATAGTATAGTATAATACCATCTATGTTTTCCAAGAGGATTTATAAGATCAGCACTTATGCTATCTACGTTAAGTACTATATATAATAACCAATAAAATAGTTTTAATCCAATTGTAATCCAATGGTTAGCGTATTTATTTAAGTTTTTATATAAATCTTCGACTGATGATTCCCGATTTTCTCCTTCTTGATTTCTTTGAGCCCGTTCAACTTGTGTTGTTTCAGCCTGAATATATATAGAATTCTTTTCTTCGGTTACCCCTTTTTCTTCTATATTTACTTTATTCACAATCTGTTGATTTTCCTCTGCCTTTTCAGAATGAATATTTTCATTGGAAATGCTTATTATATTTAAATTATTATTTATTTGTATGGGACGTTTAGGAATATTTTCAATAGATTTAGAATTATTCTTTAAATTTTTATTAGAAACTTTTCTACTTACAGAATCTGTTTGGGTGTGGGAATAGCTATACTTTTATTCTCCGTAGTCCGATCTTTATCACTATTTAATGACTCTAATATCACCGTGATATTAGGCGGTGGATAAGCGTTGCCTATCGTTTCGTCGTTCAATTTCCTAATTTCTGCCCCTTCTGAAAGTTCTTTGGTATTAGTATTGTTTATCTTGATTGGGAACTCGGAAGATTTCTCACTCGTGATCCTGTCTGTGGTGCCGTGCGTCCTCTTATTATTTAAAGTGACATTATCTTTTATCACAGCAATGGAATAGTGTTCGTATTGAGAAGTTGATTGTTTCAAATGATCAGCATCCCTTTTTTGACTTAAATTTCTATCGGGTATTTACTTACGCATTTTTCTTCCCAGGTTATTGCTCTTGCTCTTTTCCAGACATCTTCTTCTATATCCGGGTCGTTTAGACAATTCTGCGACGGCGGTGCAAATCTCCAATGCTGGCGGTTGTTTCCGATGTTATTACTATTGTATAGGGGACGAGCGTTGTTTCGATTATAATTAATCGGAGGTGTCGAACGTTGGTATCGCATTCTATCGTTTGCTCGTTTTAATTCTCGTGTTGCTTTCACTGCTTGGCGATACGCGTCGTCCAAGGATTCGTATCCTGCTATCTTTACTCGTAAATACACCTCGTTTGGGAGCCCCTTAACGAAAGCCTCCTTCGTGTCTCGATCTATTCTATCTTGAGATATGGTGCCGTACTCGTATCTTTCGCCGTCCATTATGGCTAACCTAAGGTTCCTCACGCGATCCATATAATCTAATATATCTTCCCCTGGCCGTTGGAAGATCGTCGCTAATTCGCCTTTATATTCATTAACCGTTTTTCCCGGCCCAAACATATCTTTCAATTTATTTCCGAAATCATTCAAACTTACTAGTTCGGTGTCTTCCACGGCGAGGTATGCGTGTCCGCGAAGTTTGTTCACTAACAATTTTACTAACTGGGGTTCTTGGTACTTAGGGATCATATTTCGCGCACGTTCACACGCTCTTAAAAATTGAAATACTGACGGTCGATGTCCGTCAAATACGGGTACTGATTCAATTGCGTCTTTTAATTTAATTGATTGAGGGTTACCTTGTGTCGACACTATCTCTTCCTGTATTATTGGAGATGGTATAGTTGTCACGGGTTCTTGCCTTGTTTTTATTGAACGCATATCGTCTTGTAATTCATGAAGTTTTGTATTCATTGCACGGAAATTTGCATCCCATGCTTTAAGTTTTTCCGATAATGACAAGACCACGTCTTCGTTTAATGATTCTAATGGAGTCGCCATATTTTCTTAAATATATATTTTATTAATAGCAGTAATAACTTTAATCCTCTGCGGAGCGTATCCCACCGCTGCCACCAAAAATTTTTCTCTATATATGTTACGTATTCGTTAGTATATTTTAAATTTTTTCTTTGATTTGGTTTGTATTCAATTTAAACTAAAAAAAGGGATTTGAACGCTAGTGGTTGAAATATAATTTAAACCTTTCGATTAATACGGTAGTTGCTGCCACCAGAAATAGTCTATGGACTATTTCGAAAAATTTTTTTTTTATTTCTTATTTATTTATTTATTTATTATATTCTTATATTTCTGGATGTATGTATATTCTTTCTTTCTTTCTCCCTTTTCCTTATCTTTTATTATTATTTTTCCTTTCACAGTTCTTAATTTTCTTTTATTACCCCTTTTGATATTATATATATATGTCGGAGATGAAAGAACACCGGAGCCTCCCTTTGGAACTTTGGGAAAATCCCGTAATATTGTAATCTAGATTCTACCACAGCCGTAATTAAACAATTGTCATTCAATCCGATTGCATTTATTCGAGATTTGTAACAATGAGCTTGGGCTCGAGGCGACAACCAGTCGCCAACGTAGCCGCGGTCAAGGGATGAACGTTTGTCTAACAAAGGTATGGAGTAATAGTATAGCTCTCCTTAAAAGAAATAGTTGTAGCGATACTTGACAGTAGACATTCCAACGGTCTCTGTCCCGTGGCTCGCCACACGCAGACCCTATTCTCTGGGTAAGATGATTGCCAGATGTCGATGCGTCTCAGCAGTGCATGTTCAGTTAGCCTGAGGACCCGTTATAAATCTTAAGATTTAGTTAACTAAAGTCCTTCAAACGGACAAACAGTCTTTGTCCCAACTACGGGAAGATAGGGGAAACCTACTCTCTCACGAACGACGCCTCCCGCTAGCAACTTTTCCTCAAGGGCGGATAGCATCCTTTTCTAACCACCGATATGGAAATTGACCAATTAACAGCAACGTCAATTTCCCTCACCTTCTGAACGAAGGCATCGCTCCACGAATCCGATGATCTCGTGCCCTTAGACACACCCCGTCATAGTTTTCCTCTGTGGCATCATCGCGACGGAAAGTCACTTCTTTTTGCGATCTCATTGACGAGAAAGAATAACGTCTTTACGATCAGTGAATATTCCACGCTTGCTAACCAAGAGTCGGACTTAGAGTTTGTGAGAACATACATCTATTATCCCCTTGACCGCGGATTCGTTATCGAACCCAGGACCATTGTCATTAGCGTTTCGAGTATCAAATTACCACGGTTACTTGTCGATATCTGTAACAATGATATTTGCTCTAGTCAATATCTTCTCTGTTGCATAACGACGACGTCTAATCACAACAAAGATTCGTTTCACGCCCTTAATCCCAACCCTAATTATAACGCTAACCCGACATATATATATATATATATATATATATATAATATATAATAATATATATATATAATACATATATATATATATATATATATATATATATATGTTTGTGCTACCACTATTGAAAGAGGTGGATACATTGCGAGTGCTTTAATAACTTACGATTACAAGTTAATTATCTTGGCGACTCTTCGTGACAGCTCGAACAAAATCTCAACACTAAGCGACGCCCTTCCTAGCGCAAATATCGCCTCGAGTATTTCGTCTTGCTGCACTTCACTTTACACCCTTCGTGACAACTCGAACAAAATCTCAAGACTAAGCGACGCCCTTTACTGGCGCAAGTATCGCCTCGAGTATTTCGTCTTGCTGCACTTCACCTAGCACTCTTCGTGACAACTCGTATGAAATCTCAAGACTAAGCGACGCCCTTTACTGGCGCACGTATCGCCTCGAGTGTTTCGTCTTGTCGCCCTTAACCTCGCACTCTTTGCGACAACTTGAATGAAATCTCAAGACTAAGCGACGCCCTTTACTGGCGCACGTATCGCCTCGAGTATTTCGTCTTGCTGCACTTCACCTTGCACTCTTCGTGACAACTCGAATGAAATCTCAAGACTAAGCGACGCCCTTTACTGGCGCACGTATCCCCTCGAGTATTTCGTCTTGTCGCCCTTAACCTTGCACTCTTCGCGACAACTTGAATGAAATCTCAAGACTAAGCGACGCCCTTTACTGGCGCACGTATCGCCTCGAGTGTTTCGTCTTGTCGCCCTTAACCTCGCACTGTTCGCGACAACTTGAATGAAATCTCAAGACTAAGCGACGCCCTTTACTGGCGCACGTATCGCCTCGAGTATTTCGTCTTGTCGCCCTTAACCTCGCACTCTTCGCGACAACTTGAATGAAATCTCAAGACTAAGCGACGCCCTTACTGGCGCACGTATCGCCTCGAGTATTTCGTCTCGTTGCACTTAGAGCTAATTTACAAATTAATTCAAGGGGTTGTATCTTAGGGGTTTATTCATCAACTTAGAGATTCATTGGTAGCGTTAACTAGCGTTTAATGTGACTGGCTAAATATATTCCACGTTTCGGCTAACCTGCTATGGGCAGGAATACTAGCACGGGAGGGGATTAAAGTTACTCGGATCAAATAACTGATATGGATGCACGGAATTATTTCGTGCAGGTGGGTCAGGACGGTATTGATATACTATAATTTATTCAGGTTTTACTCGATAGAAAATTATTACAAAGACGATTCTAATTGTTATAAAATACAAATATCTATAGATAAATATAATTGGTATTCCAATCTCTATTTGAATTAATCTTGCATGTGTTTTCAGTGAGACGGGTTTGGTCTAGCTTTATTTTATTACCAACAGAATGTATCTATAAATCGATCCGGTGACTGATTTAATAAGGATTATAACAATCGTCGTCATACACTGTAGGTGATGGCGTTCGAGATCGAAGGGAATGCGATTCGTCGTAATTTGCGTTCGAATGCTCAGGTGTCGGTGAGCTCGAAGGCGAGAAACTGGGTTCTGGGCCCTCTCTGATTAATCGCAATTCTTCCAAACGCCTCTTCTCTTCCCTTTTAATTTCTGCAGCTACAAGTTTCTTATACCACTGTTCGGCTCGCTTTCTGCTTAGGTAACTCTGATTTTTGCGATTCTTTTTTGCTTTCGGCATTTATTTATTTCTCTATTGTGTGGAGCCTGTGCGATTTCGCAAGCCTTGCCCAAAGATGAGCGAGTTGCTAGCAGTGGGAGGAGGAGTGCGAAAATCGATAGTGTTTTCCAATGAGTCAAACACCCTTGTACACAGGTCAACACGGGGAACGAGCGTTTTACTTCGGTAATACAGTACTAAAACAATGGATTTGCCCCAACAGCTTGTGAGATCGTGAACACGAACGAATATGACGACTAAATCAATGTCTCACCGTACGAAACCTGTGCGACTTCGCAAGCGTTTCCCAAAGATGAGCGAATTGCTAACAGTGGGAGGAGGAATGCGAAAAAGTCAATGGGCGTTTTCGACAGGTAAAACACCCCTATACACAGGTTGATACAGGAAACAGAATTTTTATTTAATGATTTTAAGATTTAAAGACTATTGTTTTACTTTCAACAGAGCTGCGGAGCACTAATTCGTTAATTGAATTTCTCTATCTCTCTGAGTAGGACCCGTGTGATTTCGCAAGCCTTGCCCAAAGATGAGCGAATTGCTAACAGTGGGAGGAGGAATGCGAAAATCAGTATTGAAATTACGTGTTCACGGGCCAGCCCAGGGTATAATCGTTAATCCGAGTAACTCACACTTTAGAGACAATTATTTATTCTTCGCGAACTAGAATGTACAGCGAGAATTTTCCCTTGGATTTATGAATATTAAGCAGCCGCAGAATTATTGGGGAAGAGAATATACAACTTAAATTCTCACCTTAGACAAATATAGGTTTATTAAATCTTGACACTCGAGAACAACGATATGAACACTTTACTTTTTGTGAATGCGTTATAACTAATACTTATGATTCGAGTGAAGAATTTTCTTTTTACTTTTATTTATTAAATTTTCTTTGACATTGAAAAGAGAAATTTTCGAACAATAATTTAACAAATGATAACAATTATTAATACTTATCGCAATTTTACTAACTTGATGTTGGTAGTGGTGATTGTACTGGTGAGTAACAATACGAACACTTCAATTTCCAAACGGTGATTCGGACGTTAATAATTACAATATTTGACTCTCTCTCTTTTTTTTTGACAGAATGACAATATAACGCGTCGGAATGTAAGGAACGACTAACTTTTACTTGTTATCGACACTTATAAAATTTGATTAAAACAACTCAATCGAAAATCAACTGACAGAGTGACAGTGTAACGCTTCGGATAATCGACAGGTAACTAACTGGTTAACTGACTAAAAAAACTGAAAAAATTTCTATGTTTCTAAGCTTATTTATAACTAAATCCCCCACAGGGTAACAGTCACATGACAGTTGGTTCCCGTGGGAATCGCAATGCTGCAGTTTTAGGGTGTCTGCCCGCGTACGTGAGAGAACGTGGATTTTGGAGGTCGCTGATATCTCGTCTTGTTCACTACCGATGCATTAGATTCCTAATTTCTCATTTCTGCTACGTGAAGGAACGTCAAGGCCAGTCGCCTGACTTAGTTTCTTGTCTTATCATAACCGCTGATGTTGCGTCTGGGAGGCTGCTGCAACCTGCTGCTGATGCTTGTGGGAACGTTCAGGCGCGTGGCTGGGTGTCCTTGTTGGGGATGCGCCTGGGGACCTTGTCCCGATGCCAATGGTGGGGTTTAGTCCACGTGTATTGTTATCAGGAATGCCTCTGGAACCTTCCTTGTAATTTTTAGTGGAGGTGGTAATGGGACTCTTATTGTTCTGTGGAGCTGCTGTACGTGTAGCACGTGTTGTTTCGTGTGTCTCCCATAAGGTATTTGTTTAGTAGTAATTTTAGATATATGTATAACAGCCTCGTCGTCGGTGTCTCATTCTGGTAGTTTTCCAGTTATTGATTTGACTTCGTCTGATGAAGATGCGGTTGAGTTACCACCCAATTCTCCTGCGATCGAAGTCCTAGATACCAATAATTGTGCAAAGATACGGTTCCCGGAGGAAATTCCTGCGGAGGTTTTGGATGCTCATTTGTGCCATCATCGTTCTGGTGAAAAGGGGTTTTCACCTATAGTATTTTCATGGTGTATACAACGGTTTCATGAACTGTGTCCGGATGCTCCGCTTTGTGACTTTAATTTTATTTAATAATAATATCCTAGTTGTATGCATATATATGTATATCGATAATTTTAAGTATATTGGCATAAAGCTACAGTGAGGGTATGTTTCATATTCTGCAGTGCAGATTTTGTATGTTTTGTAGATCGAATAAATTATTTTTGTATTGCTCCATTTTTCCTTACTTGAGTTTGCTTGACTTTTTTAGTTCGTCGTGGTTTTATATTTTCTGTGTGGGTATAGGTTGTGTTGTATACGTATGTACCATTTTATTTATTTTAGTTTTGTCCTATTTTTATTCATTTAGTTGTTTTATGTAGTAGTTTACATTTTCCTTTAATGCGTGGTTTTGACGGTTTAGTTCTATATTGTAGATTGAATAAATTATTCTTAGTGTTGCCTTTTATTTATTTTATATTATTTAAATTTGCTCGGTATTTTAGTTTGTTGTATCATTTTATTTCAGCCTTGTCCTATTTCTAATTGTATTTCGTCCATTTTATCGTTTTTATGTAGTAGTTTATGTTTTCGTTTGTGAATACGCCATTAAGCTTTAACGTGTGTTTGTGTGTGGTAGTGCGTGATCTGACGGTTCGGGTCGATATTGTGGATCGAACAAATTATTCCTAGTGTTTAATTTATTTATTTTAGGTTCGTTCGGTATTTTAGTGGTTCCTTATGGTATTTCATCCATTTGATCGTCTTTATATAGTAGTTTGTATTTCTTTTTATTCATAATAGGTTTTAATGCGTGGCAATGTGTAGTTTGGTGGTTATGTTCGATATTGTGGATCGAGTAAATTATTCTTAGTGTTGGTTATTATTTATTTTTATTTTATTTAAGTTTCCTCGATATTTTAGTTTGTTAGGGTTTTTATGTTTTCCTCTGTGGGTGCAGATTATGTTGGTTATGGACGTGAAAATTCCTGCACTTGTCCAACCTGTACGAGTATATATTCTTTTATTTATTTTAACTTTATCCTCTTTCTTATGGTGTTCGTCTGTTTGTCTGCCTGATCTTGTTTGTATTGTTTTTTAGCGCAAAAAGGAGGAGAGATTCCAAAAATGTGTGGATGGCTTGTGAAGACGATACAGATGACTGTGCGAAGCCTCACTTCCCTCAGGAGACTTCTGTCGGAGTCCTGGATGTTCTCCCGTGTTACCGCTCTTCTGGTCAGAACACTCTTCTCTGCTGTATGCTCCCAGTATATAGAGAGACTACGTGAGATGTGTCTTGAAGTTATTTTACTCATTTGGTTAATATTTCCATTTGATTGTTGCCTCTGGTGTCTTGTTTGATTTATTGTTTTTTTCGGTATAGGTTTTGGTGATTTTGATTTTAAATGGTGAATACGGAGGTGTCTTCGTCAAAGGTTCCTTATGCAAGTTGTCCCAGTACGTTCTTTTGTATTGTTTTATTATTTTTAATTTGTCTTGTGTCATTCATCTTTTATTTACTACATGTGTTGTTTCAGCGCAAGAGGAGGACGGGTTCCAAAATCTGTGAATGGTCCCAGAAGGCGTAGTCGACGTGTGAAGTGTGTGATATTTGCGTTGATTATGTTCGATGCTTATATATATATATATATATATATATATATATATATATATATTATTTTGTTGGTTAAATCTTTAGTCAGTGTAGTTGAATGTAATGTAATATTTGCAAGGTAGTCTCGTATTTTTGTTTCATTGTGGTTATTTGGTTATTAGTTGTTTGATTTGATAGTAATATATATATAATATATATAAAATATATATATATATATATTTATTTTACAATGTAACATTTCTTTGCGTTTCGATAGTGTGATATTGTGCATTTATTTCTTTTACATGTGTTAGGTTGTGTATATATATATATCTATATGTATTTGTGTCTCACAATGTATGGAATTCTTTTAATGTTAAAATGTTAGTTAGTCTTAATAGTGTAATAGTATTTTATATTTACTAGATTACTGCTCGTTTGGTTTAATAATGTAAAACACATATACATATATATTTTTTACAATGTATTTTCATATATAGTTTAAATTCACTGACATGTTAACTAGTTTTAATAATGTAGAATTGTATATTTTAATTGTTTTTATTCTTTTCTAAATTATTGGTTGTTTTATGATATTTAGCAATATAGTTTTCATGTGATATTCTTCAAATTGATTTTAATAATTTTATTTCTTCTGAATTTATTATATATGTATATATATATATATATATTAACGTGTCAATTGATTTAATAATGTAGCATCGTGTATAATTTCCATGTGACATTTCTCAAATTGGTTTTAATAATTTTATTATACATATGTATGTATGTGTTTCACAATGTAACTTGTATAAAGTGTTTCAATTTTAAATGCTAGTTATCTTAATGACTATTAATAATATAAAATACATATATATATATATATTTATACAATATAGTTTCATATATAATTTCCTTAAGTGTATTAGCTAATTTAATAATGTAGAATCGTATATTTCAGTTGCTCTTTATTCTGTTCTAAATTATTAATTGTTCGATGATGTTTAACAGTATAATTTTCATGTGATATTCCTAAAATTAGTTTTAATAATTTTATTTCTTCTAAATTTATTATATATATATATGTATGTATGTATTTCACAGTGTAACTTGTATAAGGTGTCTTGTATAGTTTGAATTGTCGAATTATATATTAATTTTATTCGAATCACGAGTTGCTTTATTGGTAGAATTTTCGAATCATAGTTTGTATTGTCGAATTATAGATTACTTTTATTCAAATCGTGAGTTGTTTAATTGGTAGAATTTTCGAATCGTGATTTATATTGTCAAATTATAAATTAATTTTATTCGAATCGCAGGTTGCTTGATTGGTAGAATTTTCAAATCGTAATTTGTATTGTCAAATTATAGATTATTTTAATTCAAATCGCGGGTTGCTTGATTGGTAGAATTTTCGAATAGTAATTTTCGTTACGCTCCGCACGTGCCGTAACATAATACAACATAACGTCATACGTTATAACCTATTAACATATAACGTTATTCGTTATAACGTAATGCACCATAACGTTATACGTTATAAGGTATTACCATATAACATTATACGTTATAACGTAATACTATATAACGTTATAAGTTATATCGTAATACTACATAACGATATACTTTATAACGTATTACCATATAACGTTATACGTTATATCGTATTACCATATAACGATATACGTTATAACGTAAAAGTTCACAACGTTATACGTCATAAAGTATTACCGTATAACGGTATACGTTATAACGTAATACTATATAACGTTATAAGTTATATCGTAATACTACATAACGATATACTTTATAACGTATTACCATATAACGATATACGTTATATCGTATTACCATATAACGATATACGTTATAACGTAATACTATATAACGATATACGTTGTAACGTAATACTACATAACGTTATACGTTATAACGTATTACCATATAACATTATACGTTATAACGTTATACTATTTAACGTTATATGTTATAACGTAAAAGTTCATAACGTTATACGTCATAAAGTATTACCGTATAACGGTATACGTTATAACGTAATACTATATAACGTTATACGTTATAACATAATAGAACATAACGTCATACGTTATAACCTATTACCATATAACGTTATTCGTTATAACGTAATGCACCATAACGTTATAAGTTATATCGTAATACTACATAACGATATACTTTATAACGTATTACCATATAACGTTATACGTTATAACGTATTACCATATAACGTTATACGTTATATCGTATTACCATATAACGATATACGTTATAACGTAATACTATATAACGTTATACGTTATAACGTAATGCACCATAACGTTATACGTTATAACGTATTACCATATAATATTATACGTTATAACGTTATACTATATAACGTTATATGTTATAACGTAAAAGTTCATAACATTATACGTCATAAATTATTACCGTATAACGGTATACGTTAAAACGTAATACTATATAACGTTATACGTTATATCGTAATACTACATAATGTTATACGTTATAACGTATTACCATATAAAGTTTTACGTTATAACGTAATACTATATAACGTTATACGTTATAACGTAATACTACATAGCGTTATACGTTATAACGTATTACCATATAACGTTATACGTTATAACGTATTACCATATAACGTTATACGTTATAACGTATTACCATATAACGTTATACGTTATATCGTATTACCGTATAACGATATACGTTATAACGTAATACTATATAACGTTATACGTTATAACGTAATACTACATAGCGTTATACGTTATAACGTATTACCATATAAAGTTTTACGTTATAACGTAATACTATATAACGTTATACGTTATAACGTAATACTACATAACGTTATACGTTATAACAAATTACCATATAACGTTATTCGTTATAACGTAATGCACCATAACGTTATACGTTATAACGTATTACCATATAATATTATACGTTATAACGTAATACTATGTAACGTTATATGTTATAACGTTAAAGTTCATAACGTTATACGTTATAACGTAATACTATATAACGTTATACGTTATAACATAATACAACATAACGTCATACGTTATAACGTAATACTACATAGCGTTATACGTTATAACGTAATACTATATAACGTTATATGTTATAACGTAAAAGTTCATAACGTTATACGTCATAACGTATTATCATATATTGGTATACAATATAACGTAATACTATATAACGTTATACGTTATAACGTAATACTACATAACGTTATACGTTATAACAAATTACCATATAACGTTATTCGTTATAACGTAATGCACCATAACGTTATACGTTATAACGTATTACCATATAATATTATACGTTATAACGTAATACTATGTAACGTTATATGTTATAACGTTAAAGTTCATAACGTTATACGTTATAACGTAATACTATATAACGTTATTCGTTATAACGTAATGCACCATATCGTTATACGTTATAACGTATTACCATATAATATTATACGTTATAACGTAATACTATATAACGTTATATGTTATAACGTAAAAGTTCATAACGTTATACGTCATAACGTATTATCATATATTGGTATACAATATAACGTAATACTATATAACGTTATACGTTATAACGTAATACTATATAACGTTATACGTTATAACGTAATACTATATAACGTTATACGTTATAACGTAATACTACATAACGTTATACGTTATAACGTAATACTACATATCGTTATACGTTATAACGTATTACCATATAATATTATACGTTATAACGTAATACTATATAACGTTATATGTTATAACGTAAAAGTTCATAACGTTATACGTCATAACGTATTATCATATATTGGTATACAATATAACGTAATACTATATAACGTTATACGTTATAACGTAATACTACAATACGTTATACGTTATGACGTATTACCATATAACGTTATTCGTTATAACGTAATGCACCATAACGTTATACGTTTTAACGTATTACCATTTAACGTTATACGTTATAACGTAATACTATATAACGTTATAGGTTATAACGTAATTCTATATAACGTTATACGTTATAACGTAATACTATATAACGTTATACGTTATAACGTAATACTACATAACGTTATACTATATAACGTATTACCATATAACGTTATACGCTATAACGTAATACTATAAAGGTTATAACGTAATTCTATATAACTTTAATCGTTATAACGTAATACCATATAACGTTATACGTTATAACGTAATACTACATAACGTTATACGTTATAACGTATTACCATGTAACGTTATACGTTATAACGTAATACTATATTATGTTATACGTTATAACGTAATACTACATAATGTTATACGTTCTAACGTATTAGCATATAACGTTATACGTTATAACGTATTAATATATAACGGTATAGTTTATACTGTAATTCTATATAACGTTATACGTTATAACGTATTACCATATAACGTTATACGTTATAACGAAATACTATATAACGTAATACTATATAGGTTATAACGTAAATCTATATAACTTTAAACGTTACAACGTAATACCACATAACGTTATACGTTATAACGTAATACTATATAACGTTATACGTTATATCATATTACCAGATGACTTTATACGTTATATCGTAATACTACATAACGTTATACTATATAACGTATTACCACATAACGTTATACGTTATAACATAATACTATATAACGTTATACGTTATAACGTAATACTCCATATCATTATACTTTATAACGTATTACCATATAACGGTATACGTTAGAACGTAATACTGAATAACGTTATACGTTACATCGTAATACTACATATCGTTATACTATATAACGTATTACCATATAACGTTATACGTTATAACGTAATACTATATAGGTTATAAAGTAATTATATATAACTTTAAGCGTTATAACGTAATACCATATAACGGTATACGTTATAACGTAATACTATATAACGTTATGCCTTATAACGTAATACTATATAACGTTATACGTTATAACGCAATACTATATAACGTTATAGGGTATAACGTACTTCTATATAACGTTATACGTTATAACGTAATACTATATAGGTTATAACGTAATTCTATATAACTTTAAACGATATAACGTAATACCGTATAACGTTATACGTTATAACGTTATTCTATATTACGTTATACGTTATCACGTAATACTCTATATCGTTATACTTTATAACGTATAACCATATAACGCTATACGTTATAACGAAATGCTATATAAAGTTATAGGTTATAAAGTAATACTATATATCGTTATACGTTACAACATAATACTATATAGCGTTATACGTTATATCGTATTACCATATAACGATATACGTTATAACGTAATGCACCATAACGTTATACGTTATAACGTATTACCATATAACGGTATACGTTACAACGCAACACTATATAACGTTATACGTTATAACGTAATTCTATATAACGATATAGGTTATAACGTAATACTATATAACGTTATACGTTATAACGTATTACCATATAACGTTATACGTTATAACGTAATACTATATAACGCAATACTATATAGGTTATAACGTAAATCTATATAACTTTAAACGTTATAGCGTAATACCACATAAAGTTATACGTTATAACGTAATACTATATAACGTTATACGTTATAACGTAATACTCCATATCATTATACTTTATAACGTATTACCATATAACGCTATACGTTATAACGTAATACTATATAACGTTATACGTTATAACGTAATATATTATAACGTTATACGTTATATCATATTACCATATAACGATATACGTTATAACGTAATACTATATAACGTTATGCGTTATAACGTAATTCTATATAACGTTATACGTTATAACGTAATAATATATAACGTTATACGTTATGAGGTATTACCATATAACGTTATACGTTATAACGTATTACTATATAACGTTATACTTTATAACGTTATATATTACAACGTATTAACATATAACGTTATACGTTATAACGTAATACTACATAACGTTATACGTTATATCGTAATACTATATAACGTTATACGCCATAACGTAATACTATATAACGTTTTACGTTATAACGTAATACTACATAACGTTATACGTTCTAACGTATTAGCATATAACGTTATACGTTATATCGTAATACTATATAACGTTATACGTTATAACGTAATACTATATAACATTATACGTTATAATGTAATACTACATAACGTTATACTATATAACGTATTATCATATAACGTTATACGTTATAACGTAATACTATATAGGTTATAACGTAATTCTATATAACTATAATCGTTATAACGTAATACCATATAACGTTATACGTTATAACGTAATACTACATATCATTATACGTTATAACGTAATACTATGTAACGGTATACGTTATAACGTAATACTATATAACGTTATAGGTTATAACGTAATACTATATAACGTTATACGTTATAACGTAATACTCCATATCGTTATACTTTATAACGTATTACCATATAACGTTATACGTTATAACGTAATACTATATAACGATATACGTTATATCGTGTTACCATATAACGATATACGTTATAACGTAATACTATATAACGTTATACGATATAACGTAATACGATATAACGTTATACGTTATAACGTATTACCAAATAATGTTATACGTTATAACGTAATGCTCCATAACGTTATACGTTATACCGTATTACCATATAAAGTTTTACGTTATAACGTATTGATATATGACGTTATACTTTATATCGTAATACTTCATAACGTTATACTTTATAACGTAAAACTATATAACGTTATACGTTCTAACGTATTAGCATATAACGTTATACGTTATATCGTAATACTATATAACGTTATACGCCATAACGTAATACTATATAACGTTATACGTTCTAACGTATTAGCATATAACTTTATACGTTATATCGTAATACTATATAATGTTATACGTTATAACGTAATACTATATAACGTCATAGGTTATAACGTAATTCTATATAACGTTATACGTTATAACGTAATACTATATAACATTATACGTTATAACGTAATACTACATAACGTTATACTATATAACGTATTACCATATAACGTTATACGTTATAACGTAATACTATACAGGTTATAACGTAATTCTATATAACTATAATCGTTATAACGTAATTCTATATAACTATAATCGTTATAACGTAATACCATATAACGTTATACATTATAACGTAATACTACATATCATTATACGTTATAACGTAATACTATATAACGGTATACGTTATAACGTAATACTATATAACGTTATAGGTTATAACGTAATACTATATAACGTTATACGCCATAACGTAATACTATATAACGTTATACGTTCTAACGTATTAGCATATAACTTTATACGTTATATCGTAATACTATATAATGTTATACGTTATAACGTAATACTATATAACGTCATAGGTTATAACGTAATTCTATATAACGTTATACGTTATAACGTAATACTATATAACATTATACGTTATAACGTAATACTACATAACGTTATACTATATAACGTATTACCATATAACGTTATACGTTATAACGTAATACTATATAGGTTATAACGTAATTCTATATAACTATAATCGTTATAACGTAATTCTATATAACTATAATCGTTATAACGTAATACCATATAACGTTATACATTATAACGTAATACTACATATCATTATACGTTATAACGTAATACTATATAACGGTATACGTTATAACGTAATACTATATAACGTTATAGGTTATAACGTAATACTATATAACGTTATACGTTATAACGTAATACTCCATATCGTTATACTCTATAACGTATTACCATATAACGTTATACGTTATAACGTAATACTATATAACGTTATACGTTATATCGTGTTACCATAAAACGATATACGTTATAACGTAATACTATATAACGTTATACGTTATATCGTGTTACCATATAACGATATACGTTATAACGTAATACTATATAACGTTATACGTTATAACGTAATACGATATAACGTTATACGTTATAACGTATTACCAAATAATGTTATACGTTATAACGTAATGCTGCATAACGTTATACGTTATACCGTATTACCATATAAAGTTTTACGTTATAACGTATTGCCATATGACGTTATACGTTATATAGTAATACTTCATAACGTTATACTTTATAACGTAAAACTATATAACGTTATACGTTATAACGTATTACCATATAACGTTATACGTTATAACGTAATACTATATAACGTAATACTATATAGGTTATAACGTAAATCTATATAACTTTAAACGTTATAACGTAATACCACATAACGTTATACGTTATAACGTAATACTATATAACGGTATACGTTATAACGTAATACTATATAACATCATACGTTATATCGTATTACCATATAACGGTATACGTTATAACGTAACACTATATAACGTTATTCGTTATAACGTAATACTATATAACGTTATACGTTATAACGTATTACCAAATAATGTTATACATTATAACATAATGCACCATAACGTTATACGTTATACCGTATTACCATATAAAGTTTAACGTTATAACGTATAGCCATATGACGTTATACGTTATATCGTAATACTACATAACGTTATACTTTATAACGTAAAACTATATAACGTTATACGTTATAACGTATTACCATATAACGTTATACGTTATAACGTATTACCAAATAATGTTATACGTTATAACGTAATGCACCATAACGTTATACGTTATACCGTATTACCACATAAAGTTATACGTTATAACGTAATACTATATAACGTTATACGTTATAACGTAATACTCCATATCATTATACTTTATAACGTATTACCATATAACGATATACGTTATAACGTAATACTACATAACGTTATACGTTATAACGAATTACCATATAACGGTATACGTTATAACGTAATACTATATAACGTTACTCGTTATAACGTAATACTATATAACGTTATACGTTATAACGTAATACTATATAACATTATACGCTATAACGTTATACTATATGACGTTATATGTTATAACGTAAAAGTTCATAATGTTATACGTCATAAAGTATTACCATATAACGCTATACGTTATAACGTAATACTATATAACGTTATAAGTTATAACGTAATATATAATAACGTTATACGTTATATCATATTACCATATAACGATATACGTTATAACGTAATACTATATAACGTTATGCGTTATAACGTTATTCTATATAACGTTATACGTTATATCGTGTTACCATATAACGATATACGTTATAACGTAATACTATATAACGTTATACGATATAACGTAATACGATATAACGTTATACGTTATAACGTATTACCAAATAATGTTATACGTTATAACGTAATGCTCCATAACGTTATACGTTATACCGTATTACCATATAAAGTTTTACGTTATAACGTATTGATATATGACGTTATACGTTATATCGTAATACTTCATAACGTTATACTTTATAACGTAAAACTATATAACGTTATACGTTCTAACGTATTAGCATATAACGTTATACGTTATATCGTAATACTATATAACGTTATACGCCATAACGTAATACTATATAACGTTATACGTTCTAACGTATTAGCATATAACTTTATACGTTATATCGTAATACTATATAATGTTATACGTTATAACGTAATACTATATAACGTCATAGGTTATAACGTAATTCTATATAACGTTATACGTTATAACGTAATACTATATAACATTATACGTTATAACGTAATACTACATAACGTTATACTATATAACGTATTACCATATAACGTTATACGTTATAACGTAATACTATACAGGTTATAACGTAATTCTATATAACTATAATCGTTATAACGTAATTCTATATAACTATAATCGTTATAACGTAATTCTATATAACTATAATCGTTATAACGTAATACCATATAACGTTATACATTATAACGTAATACTACATATCATTATACGTTATAACGTAATACTATATAACGGTATACGTTATAACGTAATACTATATAACGTTATAGGTTATAACGTAATACTATATAACGTTATACGCCATAACGTAATACTATATAACGTTATACGTTCTAACGTATTAGCATATAACTTTATACGTTATATCGTAATACTATATAATGTTATACGTTATAACGTAATACTATATAACGTCATAGGTTATAACGTAATTCTATATAACGTTATACGTTATAACGTAATACTATATAACATTATACGTTATAACGTAATACTACATAACGTTATACTATATAACGTATTACCATATAACGTTATACGTTATAACGTAATACTATATAGGTTATAACGTAATTCTATATAACTATAATCGTTATAACGTAATTCTATATAACTATAATCGTTATAACGTAATTCTATATAACTATAATCGTTATAACGTAATACCATATAACGTTATACATTATAACGTAATACTACATATCATTATACGTTATAACGTAATACTATATAACGGTATACGTTATAACGTAATACTATATAACGTTATAGGTTATAACGTAATACTATATAACGTTATACGTTATAACGTAATACTCCATATCGTTATACTCTATAACGTATTACCATATAACGTTATACGTTATAACGTAATACTATATAACGTTATACGTTATATCGTGTTACCATAAAACGATATACGTTATAACGTAATACTATATAACGTTATACGTTATATCGTGTTACCATATAACGATATACGTTATAACGTAATACTATATAACGTTATACGTTATAACGTAATACGATATAACGTTATACGTTATAACGTATTACCAAATAATGTTATACGTTATAACGTAATGCTGCATAACGTTATACGTTATACCGTATTACCATATAAAGTTTTACGTTATAACGTATTGCCATATGACGTTATACGTTATATAGTAATACTTCATAACGTTATACTTTATAACGTAAAACTATATAACGTTATACGTTATAACGTATTACCATATAACGTTATACGTTATAACGTAATACTATATAACGTAATACTATATAGGTTATAACGTAAATCTATATAACTTTAAACGTTATAACGTAATACCACATAACGTTATACGTTATAACGTAATACTATATAACGGTATACGTTATAACGTAATACTATATAACATCATACGTTATATCGTATTACCATATAACGGTATACGTTATAACGTAACACTATATAACGTTATTCGTTATAACGTAATACTATATAACGTTATACGTTATAACGTATTACCAAATAATGTTATACATTATAACATAATGCACCATAACGTTATACGTTATACCGTATTACCATATAAAGTTTAACGTTATAACGTATAGCCATATGACGTTATACGTTATATCGTAATACTACATAACGTTATACTTTATAACGTAAAACTATATAACGTTATACGTTATAACGTATTACCATATAACGTTATACGTTATAACGTATTACCAAATAATGTTATACGTTATAACGTAATGCACCATAACGTTATACGTTATACCGTATTACCACATAAAGTTATACGTTATAACGTAATACTATATAACGTTATACGTTATAACGTAATACTCCATATCATTATACTTTATAACGTATTACCATATAACGATATACGTTATAACGTAATACTACATAACGTTATACGTTATAACGAATTACCATATAACGGTATACGTTATAACGTAATACTATATAACGTTACTCGTTATAACGTAATACTATATAACGTTATGCGTTATAACGTAATACTATATAACATTATACGCTATAACGTTATACTATATGACGTTATATGTTATAACGTAAAAGTTCATAATGTTATACGTCATAAAGTATTACCATATAACGCTATACGTTATAACGTAATACTATATAACGTTATAAGTTATAACGTAATATATAATAACGTTATACGTTATATCATATTACCATATAACGATATACGTTATAACGTAATACTATATAACGTTATGCGTTATAACGTTATTCTATATAACGTTATACGTTATAACGTAATAATATATAACGTTATACGTTATGGGGTATTACCATATAACGTTATACGTTATAACGTATTACTATATAACGTTATACGTTATAACCTATTACCATATAACATTATACGTTATAACGTAATACTATATAACGTTATACGTTATAACGTAATACTATATAACGTTATACGTTATAACGTAATACTATATAACGTTATACGTTATAACGTCATATATTACAACATATTAACATATAACGTTATACGTTATAACGTAATACTACATAACGTTATACGTTCTAACGTATTAGCATATAACGTTATACGTTCTAACGTATTAGCATATAACGTTATACGTTATATCGTAATACTATATAACGTTATACGCCATAACGTAATACTATATAACGTTATACGTTATAACGTAATACTACATAACGTTATACGTTCTAACGTATTAGCATATAACGTTATACGTTATATCGTATTACTATATAACGTTATACGTTATAACGTAATACGATATAACGTTAAACTTTATAACGTATTACCAAATAATGTTATACGTTATAACGTAATGCTCCATAACATTATACGTTATACCGTATTACCATATAAAGTTTTCCGTTATAACGTATTGCCATATGACGTTATACGTTATATCGTAATACTTCATAACGTTATACTTTATAACGTAAAACTATATAACGTTATACGTTATAACGTATTACCATATAACGTTATACGTTATAACGTAATACTATATAACGTAATACTATATAGGTTATAACGTAAATCTATATAACTTTAAACGTTATAACGTAATACCACATAACGTTATACGTTATAATGTAATACTATATAACGTTATACGTTATAACGTAATACTCGATATCATTATACGTTATAACGTAATACTATATAACGGTATACGTTATAACGTAATACTATATAACATCATACGTTATATCGTATTACCATATAACGGTATACGTTATAACGTAATTCTATATAACGTTATACGTTATAACGTAATACTCCATATCATTATACTTTATAACGTATTACCATATAACGGTATACGTTAGAACGTAATACTACATAACGTTATACGTTATAACGTAATACTATATAACGTTATACGTTATAACGTAATACTCCATATCATTATACTTTATAACGTATTACCATATAACGTTATACGTTATAACGTAATACTGAATAACGTTATACGTTACATCGTAATACTACATATCGTTATACTATACAACGTATTACCATATAACGTTATACGTTATAACGTAATACTGAATAACGTTATACGTTACATCGTAATACTACATATCGTTATACTATACAACGTATTACCATATAACGTTATACGTTATAACGTAATACTATATAGGTAATAACGTAATTCTATATAACTTTAAACGTTATAACGTAATACCATATAACGTTATACTTTATAACGTAATACTATATAACGTTATACGTTGTAACATATTACCATATAACGTTATATGTTATAACGTAATACTATGTAACGTAACACTATATAGGTTATAACGTAATTCTATATAACTTTAAGCGTTATAACGTAATACCATATAACGGTATATGTTATAACGTAATACTACATAACGTTATACGTTCTAACGTCTTAGAATATAACGTTATACGTTATATCGTAATACTATATAATGTTATACGTTGTAACGTAATACTATATAACGTTATAGGTTATAACGTAATATTATATAACGTTATACGTTATAACGTAATACTCCATATCATTATACTATATAACGTATTACCATATAACGCTATACGTTATAACGTAATACTATATAGGGTATAACGTAATTCTATATAACTTTAAACGTTATAACGTAATACCATATAACGGTATACGTTATAACGTAATACTATATAACGTTATACCTTATAACGTAATACTATATAACGTTATACGTTATAACGTAATACTATATAACGTTATACGCTATTACGTATTACCATATGACGTTATACGTTATATCGTAATACTATATAATGTTATACGTTATAACGTAATAATGTATAACGTTATACTATGTAATGTTATACGTTATAACGTAATACTGCATAACGTTATACGTTTTAACGGAACACTACATAACGCTATAGGTTATAACGTTATACCACAAAACGTTATACGTTACAGCGGAAGCCATATATCGTTATACGTTATAACGTAATACTATATAACGTTGTACGTTATAGCGTAATACTATATAACGTTATACGTTATAACATAATACTATATAACGTTATTCGTTATATCTTTATACTCCATATCGTTATATTTTATAACGTGTTACCATATAACGTTATACGTTATATCGTAATACTATATAACGTTATACGTTATAACGTATTACCATATAACATTATACGTTATAACGTAATTCTATATAACGTTATAGGTTATAACGAAATTCTATATAACGTTATACGTTATAACGTAATACTATATAACGTTATACGTTATAACGTAATGCTACATAACGTTATACGTTCTAACGTATTAGCATATAACTTTATACGTTATATCGTAATTCTATATAACTTTAAACGTTATAACGTAATACCATATAACGTTATACGTTATAACGTAATACTACATAACGTTATACGTTATAACGTATTACCATATAACGTTATACGTTATTACGTATTACCATATGACGTTATACGTTATATCCTAATACTATATAATGTTATACGTTATAACGTAATAATATATAACGTTATACGTTCTAACGTATTAGCATATAACGTTATACGTTATATCGTAATACTATATAACGTTTTACGTTATAACGTATTACCATATAACATTATACGTTATAACGTAATTCTATATAACTTTATAGGTTATAACGAAATTCTATATAACGTTATACGTTATAACGTAATACTTTAGAACGTTATACGTTATAACGTAACACTACATAACGTTATACGTTATATCGTAATACTATATAATGTTATACGTTGTAACGTAATACTATATAACGTTATAGGTTATAACGTAATATTATATAACGTTATACGTTATAACGTAATACTCCATATCATTATACTTTATAACGTATTACCATATAACGTTATACGTTATAACGTAATACTGAATAACGTTATACGTTACATCGTAATACTACATATCGTTATACTATATAACGTATTACCATATAACGTTATACGTTATAACGTAATACTGTATAGGGTATAACGTAATTCTATATAACTTTAAACGTTATAACGTAATACCATATAACGGTATACGTTATAACGTAATACCATATAACGGTATACGTTATAACGTAATACTATATAACGTTATACCTTATAACGTAATACTATATAACGTTATACGTTATAACGTAATACTATATAACGTTATACGTTATAACATATTACCATATAACGGTATACGTTATAACGTAATGCTATATAACGTTATACCATATAACGTAATACTATATAACGTTATACGTTATATCGTAACACTATATAACGTTATAGGGTATAACGTACTTCTATATAACGTTATACGTTATAACGTAATACTACATAACGTTATACTATATAACGTATTACCATATAACGTTATACGTTATAACGTAATACTATATAGGTTATAACGTAATACTATATAACGTTATACGTTATAACGTATTACCATATAACGTTATACGTTATAACGTATTACCATATGACGTTATACGTTATATCCTAATACTATATAATGTTATACGTTATAACGTAATAATATATAACGTTATACGTTCTAACGTATTAGCATATAACGTTATACGTTATATCGTAATACTATATAACGTTTTACGTTATAACGTATTACCATATAACATTATACGTTATAACGTAATTCTATATAACTTTATAGGTTATAACGAAATTCTATATAACGTTATACGTTATAACGTAAAACTTTAGAACGTTATACGTTATAACGTAATACTACATAACGTTATACGTTCTAACGTATTAGCATATAACGTTATACGTTATATCGTAATACTATATAATGTTATACGTTGTAACGTAATACTATATAACGTTATAGGTTATAACGTAATATTATATAACGTTATACGTTATAACGTAATACTCCATATCATTATACTTTATAACGTATTACCATATAACGTTATACGTTATAACGTAATACTATATAACGTTATACGTTACATCGTAATACTACATATCGTTATACTATATAACGTATTACCATATAACGTTATACGTTATAACGTAATACTATATAGGGTATAACGTAATTCTATATAACTTTAAACGTTATAACGTAATACCATATAACGGTATACGTCATAACGTAATACTATATAACGTTATACCTTATAACGTAATACTATATAACGTTATACGTTATAACGTAATACTATATAACGTTATACGTTATAACGTATTACCATATAACGTTATACGTTATAACGTAATACTATATAACGTAATACTATATAGGTTAAACGTAATTCCATATAACTTTAAGCGTTATAACGTAATACCATATAACGGTATACGTTATAACGTAATGCTATATAACGTTATACCATATAACGTAATACTATATAACGTTATACGTTATAACGTAATACTATATAACGTTATAGGGTATAACGTACTTCTATATAACGTTATACGTTATAACGTAATACTACATAACGTTATACTATATAACGTATTACCATATAACGTTATACGTTATAACGTAATACTATATAGGTTATAACGTAATACTATATAACGTTATACATTATAACGTATTACCATATAACGTTATACGTTAGAACGTATTACTATATAACGTAATACTATATAGGTTATAACGTAAATCTATATAACTTTAAACGTTATAACGTAATACCACATAACGTTATACGTTATAACGTAATACTATATAACGTTATACGTTATATCATATTACCACATAACATTATACGTTAGAACGTATTACTATATAACGTAATACTATATAGGTTATAACGTAAATCTATATAACTTTAAACGTTATAACGTAATACCACATAACGTTATACGTTATAACGTAATAGTATATAACGTTATACGTTATATCATTTTACCACATAACGTTATACGTTATAACGTAATACTATATAACGTTATACGTTAGATCGTAATACTATATAATGTTATACGTTGTAACGTAATTCTATATAACGTTATAGGTTATAACGAAATTCTATATAACGTTATACGTTATAACGTAATACTATATAACGTTATACGTTATAACGTAATACTATATAACGTTTTACGTTATAACGTATTACCATATAACATTATACGTTATGACGTAATACTATATAACGTTATAGGTTATAACGAAATTCTATATAACTTCATACGTTATAACGTAATACTATATAACGTTATACGTTATAACGTAATACTATATAACGTTATACGTTATAACGTAATACTACATAACGTTATACTATATAACGTTTTACCATATAACGTTATACGTTATAAACGTAATACTATATAGGTTATAACGTAATTCTATATAACTTTAAACGTTATAACGTAATACCATATAACGTTATACGTTATAACGTAACACTGCATAACGTTATACGTTATAACGTATTACCATATAACGTTATACGTTATAACATATTACCATATAACGTTATACGTTATAACGTAATACTATATAACGTTATACGTTATAACGTAATACTACATAACGTTATACGTTCTAACGTATTAGCATATAACGTTATACGTTAGATCGTAATACTATATAATGTTATACGTTGTAACGTAATTCTATATATCGTTATACGTTAGATCGTAATACTATATAATGTTATACGTTGTAACGTAATTCTATATAACGTTATAGGTTATAACGAAATTCTATATAACGTTATACGTTATAACGTAATACTATATAACGTTATACGTTATAACGTAATACTATATAACGTTATACGTTATAACGTATTACCATATAACGTTATACGCTATTACGTGTTACCATATGACGTTATACGTTATATCGTAATACTACATAATGTTATACGTTATAACGTAATAATGTATAACGTTATACTATGTAATGTTATACGTTATAACGTAATACTACATATCGTTATACGTTTTAACGGAATACTACATAACGTTATACGTTATAACGTTATACCACATAACGTTTTACGTTATAGCGGAAGCCATATAACGTTATACGTTATAACGTAATACTATATAACGTTATACGTTATAACGTAATACTATATAACGTTATACGTTATAACGTAATACTATATAACGTTTTACGTTATAACGTATTACCATATAACATTATACGTTATAACGTAATACTATATAACGTTATAGGTTATAACGAAATTCTATATAACTTCATACGTTATAACGTAATACTATATAACGTTATACCTTATAACGTAATACTACATAACGTTATACGTTCTACCGTATTAGCATATAACGTTATACGTTAGATCGTAATACTATATAATGTTATACGTTGTAACGTAATACTATATAACGATATAGGTTATAACGTAATTCTATATAATGTTATACGTTATAACGTAATACTATGTAACGTTATACGTTATAACGTAATACTACATAACGTTATACTATATAACGTTTTACCATATAACGTTATACGTTATAAACGTAATACTATATAGGTTATAACGTAATTCTATATAACTTTAAACGTTATAACGTAATACCATATAACGTTATACGTTATAAGGTAACACTACATTACGTTATACGTTATAACGTATTACCATATAACGTTATACGTTATAACATATTACCATATAACGTTATACGTTATAACGTAATACTATATAACGTTATACGTTATAACGTAATACTACATAACGTTATACGTTCTAACGTATTAGCATATAACGTTATACGTTAGATCGTAATACTATATAATGTTATACGTTGTAACGTAATTCTATATATCGTTATACGTTAGATCGTAATACTATATAATGTTATACGTTGTAACGTAATTCTATATAACGTTATAGGTTATAACGAAATTCTATATAACGTTATACGTTATAACGTAATACTATATAACGTTATACGTTATAACGTAATACTATATAACGTTATACGTTATAACGTATTAGCATATAACGTTATACGTTATATCGTAATACTATATAACGTTTTACGTTATAACGTATTACCATATAACATTATACGTTATAACGAAATACTATATAACGTTATAGGTTATAACGAAATTCTATATAACGTTATACGCTATAACGTAATACTACATAACGTTATTCGTTATAACGTATTACCATATAACGTTATACGTTATAACGTATGTCCATATGACGTTATACGTTACATCATAATACTATATAGTGTTATACGTTATAACGTAATAATATATAACGTTATTCTATATAATGTTATACATTATAACGTAATACTATATAACGTTATACGCTATAAGGTATTACCATATAACGTTATACGTTATAACGTATGTCCATATGACGTTATACGTTATATCGTAATACTATATAATGTTATACGTTATAACGTAATAATGTATAACGTTATACTATGTAATGTTATACGTTATAACGTAATACTACATATCGTTATACGTTTTAACGGAATACTACATAACGTTATACGTTATAACGTAATACTATATAACGTTATACGTTATAACGTAATACTACATAACGTTATACGTTCTAACGTATTAGCATATAACGTTATACGTTATATCGTAATACTATATAACGTTTTACGTTATAACGTATTACCATATAACATTATACGTTATAACGAAATACTATATAACGTTATAGGTTATAACGTAATACTACATAACGTTATACGTTATAACGTTATACCACATAACGTTTTACGTTATAGCGGAAGCCATATAACGATATACGTTATAACGTAATACTATATAACATTATACGTTATAACGTAATACCATATAACGTTATACGTTATAACGTAATACTACATAACGTTATTCGTTATAACGTATTACCATATAACGTTATACGTTATAACGTATGTCCATATGACGTTATACGTTACATCCTAATACTATATAGTGTTATACGTTATAACGTAATAATATATAACGTTATTCTATATAATGTTATACATTATAACGTAATACTATATAACGTTATACGCTATAAGGTATTACCATATAACGTTATACGTTATAACGTAATACTATATAACGTTATACGTTATAACGTATTACCATATAACACTATACGTTATAACGTAATGCTATATAACGTTATAGGTTATAAAGTAATTCTATATAACGTTATACGTTACAACATAATACTATATAACGTTATACGTTGTATCGTATTACCATATAACGATATATGTTATAACGTGATACTATATAACGATATACGTCATAACGTAATACTATATAACGTTATACGTTATAACGTATTACCATATAACGTTATACGCTATTACGTATTACCATATGACGTTATACGTTATATCGTAATACTATATAATGTTATACGTTATAACGTAATAATGTATAACGTTATACTATGTAATGTTATACGTTATAAAGTAATACTACATAACGTTATACGTTTTAACGGAATACTACATAATGTTATACGTTATAACGTTATACCACATAACGTTTTACGTTATAGCGGAAGCCATATAACGTTATACGTTATAACGTAATACTCTATAACGTTATACGTTATAACGTAATACTATATAACGTTATACGTTATAACATAATACTATATAACGTTATTCGTTATATCTTTATACTCCATATCGTTATATTTTATAACGTGTTACCATATAACGTTATACGTTATATCGTAATACTATATAACGTTATACGTTATATCGTAATACTATATAACGTTTTACGTTATAACGTATTACCATATAACATTATACGTTATAACGTAATACTACATAACGTTATAGGTTATAACGAAATTCTATATAACTTCATACGTTATAACGTAATACTATATAACGTTATACGTTATAACGTAATACTACATAACGTTATACGTTCTACCGTATTAGCATATAACGTTATACGTTAGATCGTAATACTATATAATGTTATACGTTGTAACGTAATACAATATAACGATATAGGTTATAACGTAATTCTATATAATGTTATACGTTATAACGTAATACTATGTAACGTTATACGTTATAACGTAATACTACATCACGTTATACTATATAACGTATTACCATATAACGTTATACGTTATAACGTAATACTATATAGGTTATAACGTAATTCTATATAACTTTAAACGTTATAACGTAATACCATATAACGTTATACGTTTTAACGGAATACTACATAACGTTATACGTTATAACGTTATACCACATAACGTTATACGTTATAACGTTATACCACATAACGTTATACGTTCTAACGTATTAGCATATAACGTTATACGTTAGATCGTAATACTATATAATGTTATACGTTGTAACGTAATACTATATAACGTTATAGGTTATAACGTAATTCTATATAATGTTATACGTTATAACGTAATACTACATAACGTTATACGTTCTAACGTATTAGCATATAACGTTATACGTTAGATCGTAATACTGTATAATGTTATACGTTGTAACGTAATACTATATAACGTTATAGGTTATAACGTAATTCTATATAATGTTATACGTTATAACGTAATACTATGTAACGTTATACGTTATAACGTAATACTACATAACGTTATACTATATAACGTATTACCATATAACGTTATACGTTATAACGTAATACTATATAGGTTATAACGTAATTCTATATAACTTTAAACGTTATAACGTAATACCATATAACGTTATACGTTATAACGTAACACTACATAACGTTATACGTTATAACGTAATACCATATAACGTTATACGTTATAACAAAATTCTACATAACGTTATACGTTATAACGTATTACCATATAACGTTATACGTTATAACGTATTACCATATGACGTTATACGTTATATCCTAATACTATATAATGTTATACGTTATAACGTAATAATATATAACGTTATACTATATAATGTTATACGTTATAACGTAATACTATATAACGTTATACGTTATAACGTAATACTACATAACGTTATAGGTTATAACGTAATTCTATATAATGTTATACGTTATAACGTAATACTATGTAACGTTATACGTTATAACGTAATACTACATAACGTTATACTATATAACGTATTACCATATAACGTTATACGTTATAACGTAATACTATATATCGTTATACGTTATAACGTAATACTACATAACGTTATACGTTCTAACGTATTAGCATATAACGTTATACGTTAGATCGTAATACTATATAATGTTATACGTTGTAACGTAATACTATATAACGTTATAGGTTATAACGTAATTCTATATAACGTTATACGTTGTATCGTAATACTATATAACGTTATACGTTATAACGTAATACTACATAACGTTATACGTTCTAACGTATTAGCATATAACGTTATACGTTAGATCGTAATACTATATAATGTTATACGTTGTAACGTAATACTATATAACGTTATAGGTTATAACGTAATTCTATATAATGTTATACGTTATAACGTAATACTATGTAACGTTATTCGTTATAACGTAATACTACATAACGTTATACTATATAACGTATTACCATATAACGTTATACGTTATAACGTAATACTATATAGGTTATAACGTAATTCTATATAACTTTAAACGTTATAACGTAATACCATATAACGTTATACGTTATAACGTAACACTACATAACGTTATACGTTATAACGTAATACTACATAACGTTATACGTTATAACGTATTACCATATAACGTTATACGTTATAACGTATTACCATATGACGTTATACGTTATATCCTAATACTATATAATGTTATACGTTATAACGTAATAATATACAACGTTATACTATATAATGTTATACGTTATAACGTAATACTATATAACGTTATACGCTATAAGGTATTACCATATAACGTTATACGTTATAACGTAATACTATATAACGTTATACGTTATAACGTAATACTATATAACGTTATACGTTATAACGTATTACCATATAACACTATACGTTATAACGTAATGCTATATAACGTTATAGGTTATAAAGTAATTCTATATAACGTTATACGTTACAACGTAATGCTATATAACGTTATACGTTATATCGTATTACCATATAACGATATATGTTATAACGTAATACTATATAACGATATACGTTATAACGTATTACCATATAACGTGATAAGCTATTACGTATTACCATATGACGTTATGCGTTATATCGTAATACTATATAACGTTATACGTTATAACGTAATGCTATATAACGTTATACGTTATAACATAATACTATATAACGTTATTCGTTATATCTTTATACTCCATATCATTATATTTTATAACGTGTTACCATATAACGTTATACGTTATATCGTAATAATATATAACGTTATACGTTATAACGTAATACTATATAACGTTATACGTTCTAACGTATTAGCATATAACGTTATACATTATATCGTAATACTCTATAACGTTTTACGTTATAACGTATTACCATATAACATTATACGTTATAACGTAATACTATATAACGTTATAGGTTATAACGTAATACTATATAACGTTATACGTTATAACGTAATACTACATAACGTTATACGTTCTAACGTATTAGCATATAACGTTATACGTTATATCGTATTACCGTATAACGATATACGTTATAACGTATTACCATATGACGTTATACGTTATATCGTAATACTATATAATGTTATACGTTATAACGTAATAATGTATAACGTTATAATATATAATGTTATACGTTATATCGTAATACTATATAACGTTATACGTTATATCGTAATACTATATAACGTTTTACGTTATAACGTATTACCATATAACATTACACGTTATAACGTAATACTATATAACGTTATAGGTTATAACGTAATACTATATAACGTTATACGTTATAACGTATTACCATATGACGTTATACGTTATATCCTAATACTATATAATGTTATACGTTATAACGTAATAATATACAACGTTATACTATATAATGTTATACGTTATAACGTAATACTATATAACGTTATACGCTATAACGTAATACTATATAACGTTATACGCTATAAGGTATTACCATATAACGTTATACGTTATAACGTAATACTATATAACGTTATACGTTATAACGTATTACCATATAACACTATACGTTATAACGTAATGCTATATAACGTTATAGGTTATAAAGTAATTCTATATAACGTTATACGTTACAACGTAATGCTATATAACGTTAAACGTTATATCGTATTACCATATAACGATATATGTTATAACGTAATACTATATAACGATATACGTTATAACGTATAACCATATAACGTTATAAGCTATTACGTATTACCATATGACGTTATACGTTATAACGTATTACCATATAACACTATACGTTATAACGTAATGCTATATAACGTTATACGTTATAACGTAATACTATATAACGTTATACGTTATAACGTAATAATACATAACGTTATACGTTATAACGTATTACCATATAACACTATACGTTATAACGTAATGCTATATAACGTTATAGGTTATAAAGTAATTCTATATAACGTTATACGTTATATCGTATTACCATATAACGATATATGTTATAACGTAATACTATATAACGATATACGTTATAACGTATTACCATATAACGTTATAAGCTATTACGTATTACCATATGACGTTATGCGTTATATCGTAATACTATATAACGTTATACGTTATAACGTAATACTATATAACGTTATACGTTATAACGTAATACTATATAACGTTATACGTTATAACGTAATACTACATAACGTTATACGTTCTAACGTATTAGCATATAACGTTATACGTTATATCGTATTACCGTATAACGATATACGTTATAACGTAATACTATATAACGTTATACGTTATAACGTAATACTATATAACGTTATACGTTATAACGTATTACCATATAACGTTATACGTTATTACGTATTACCATATAACGTTATACGTTATATCGTATTACCGTATAACGATATACGTTATAACGTAATACTATATAACGTTATACACTATAAGGTATTTCCATATAACGTTATACGCTATAAGGTATTACCATATAACGTTATAGGTTATAACGTAATACTATATAACGTTATACGTTTTAACGTAATACTATATAACGTTATACGTTATAACGTAATACTACAAAATGTTATACGTTCTAACGTATTACCATATAACGTTATACGTAATATCGTAATACTATATAATGTTATCCGTTGTAACGTAATACTATATAACGCTATAGGTTATAACGTAAATCTATATAATGTTATACGTTATAACGTAATACTACATAACGTTATACGTTCTAACGTATTAGCATATAACGTTATACGTTATATCGTAATACCGTATAACGATATACGTTATAACGTAATACTATATAACGTTATACGTTATAACGTAATACTATATAACGTTATACGTTATAACGTATTACCATATAACGTTATACGTTATTACGTACTACCATATGACGTTATACGTTATATCGTAATACTATATAATGTTATACGTTATAACGTAATAATGTATAACGTTATAATATATAATGTTATACGTTATAACGTAATACTATGTAACGTTATACACTATAAGGTATTTCCATATAACGTTATACGCTATAAGGTATTACCATATAACGTTATAGGTTATAACGTAATACTATATAACGTTATACGTTATAACGTAATACTATATAACGTTATACGCTATAACGTAATACTACAAAATGTTATACGTTCTAACGTATTACCATATAACGTTATACGTAATATCGTAATACTATATAATGTTATACGTTGTAACGTAATACTATATAACGCTATAGGTTATAACGTAAATCTATATAATGTTATACGTTATAACGTAATACTATGTAACGTTATACGCTATAACGTAATACTATATAACGTTATACGTTCTAACGTATTAGCATATAACGTTATACGTTATATCGTAATACTATATAACGTTATACGTTATATCCTAATACTATATAATGGTATACGTTATAACGTAATAATATATAACGTTACACTATATAATGTTATACGTTATAACGTAATACTATGTAACGTTATACGCTATAAGGTATTACCATATAACGTTATACGTTATAACGTAATGCTATATAACGTTATAGGTTATAAAGTAATTCTATATAACGTTATACGTTACAACGCAATACTATATAACGTTATACGGTATATCGTATTACCATATAACGATATACGTTATAACGTAATACTATATAACGTTATACGTTATAACGTAATACCATATAACGTCATACGTTATAACATATTACCAGATGACGTTATACGCTATTACGTATTACAATATGACGTTATACGTTATATCGTAATACTATATAATGCTATACGTTATAACGTAATAATTTATAACGTTATACTATGTAATGTTATACGTTATAACGTAATACTACATAACGTTATACGTTCTAACGTATTAGCATATAACGTTATACGTTATATCGTAATACCGTATAACGATATACGTTATAACGTAATACTATATAATGTTATACGTTATAAAGTAATACTACATAACCTTATACGTTATAACGTATTACCATATAACGTTATACGTTATAACGTATTACCATATAACGTTATACGTTAGATCGTAATACTATATAATGTTATACGTTGTAACGTAATACTATATAACGTTATAGGTTATAACGTAATTCTATATAATGTTATACGTTATAACGTAATACTACATAACGTTATACGTTCTAACGTATTAGCATATAACGTTATACGTTATATCGTAATACCGTATAACGATATACGTTATAACGTAATACTATATAATGTTATACGTTATAAAGTAATACTACATAACCTTATACGTTATAACGTATTACCATATAACGTTATACGTTATAACGTATTACCATATGACGTTATACGTTATATCCTAATACTATATAATGGTATACGTTATAACGTAATAATATATAACGTTACACTATATAATGTTATACGTTATAACGTAATACTATGTAACGTTATACGCTATAAGGTATTACCATATAACGTTATACGTTATAACGTAATGCTATATAACGTTATAGGTTATAAAGTAATTCTATATAACGTTATACGTTACAACGCAATACTATATAACGTTATACGGTATATCGTATTACCATATAACGATATACGTTATAACGTAATACTATATAACGTTATACGTTATAACGTAATACTATATAACGTCATACGTTATAACATATTACCAGATGACGTTATACGCTATTACGTATTACAATATGACGTTATACGTTATATCGTAATACTATATAATGCTATACGTTATAACGTAATAATTTATAACGTTATACTATGTAATGTTATACGTTATAACGTAATACTATATAACGTTGTACGCCATAAGGTATTACCATATAACGTTTTACGTTATAACGTAATACTACATAAGGTAATACGTTATAACGTAATACTACATGACGCTATACATTTTAACGGAATACTACATAACGTTATGCGTAATAACGTTATACCACATAACGTTATACGCTATATCGTAATACTATATAACGTTATTCGTTATATCTTTATACTCCATATCGTTATATTTTATAACGTGTTACCATATAACGTTATACGTTATATCGTAATACTATATAACGTTATACGTTATAACGTAATACTATATAACGTTATACGTTCTAACGTATTAGCATATAACGTTATACGTTATATCGTAATACTATATAACGTTATACGTTATAACGTATTACCATATAACATAATACGTTATAACGTAATACTATATAACGTTTTAGGTTATAACGAAATTCTATATAACGTTATACGTTATAACGCATTACTATATAACGTTATACGTTATAACGTAATACTATATAACGTTATACGTTATAACGTAAGACTACATAACGTTATACGTTCTAACGTATTAGCATATAACGTTATACGTTATATCGTAATACTATATAACGTTATACGTTATAACGTAATACTATATAACGTTATACGTTCTAACGTATTAGCATATAACGTTATACGTTATATCGTAATACTATATAACGTTATACGTTATAACGTATTACCATATAACATAATACGTTATAACGTAATACTATATAACGTTTTAGGTTATAACGAAATTCTATATAACGTTATACGTTATAACGCATTACTATATAACGTTATACGTTATAACGTAATACTATGTAACGTTATACGTTATAACGTAATACTACATAACGTTATACTATATAACGTATTACCATATAACGTTATACGTTATAACGTAATACTATATAGGTTATAACGTAATTCTATATGACTTTAAACGTTATAACGTAATACTATATACGTTATAACGTATTACCATATAACGTTATACGTTATAACGTAATACTATATTACGTTATACCTTATAACCTAATACTCCATAATGTTATACGGTGTAACGTATTAGCATATAACGTTATACGTTATAATGTATTACTATATAACGGTATAGTTTATAATGTAATTCTATATAACGTTATACGTTATAACGTAATACTATAAAACGTTATACGTTATACCGTAATACTATATAACGTTATAGGTTATAACGTAATTCTATATAACGTTATACGTTATGACGTAATACAATACAACGTTATATGTTATAACGTGTTAACATATAACGTTATACGTTATAACGTAATACTGAATAACGTTATACGTTACATCGTAATACTACATATCGTTATACTATATAACGTGTTACCATATATCGTTATACTATATAACGTGTTACCATATATCGTTATATGTTATATCGTAATACTATATAACGTTATACGTTATAACGTAATACTATATAACGTTATACGTTCTAACGTATTAGCATATAACGTTATACGTTATATCGTAATACTATATAATGTTATACGTTGTAACGTAATACTATATAACGTTATAGGTTATAACGTATTTCTATATAATGTTATACGTTATAACGTAATACTATGTAACGTTATACGTTATAACGTAATACTACATAACGTTATACTATATAACGTATTACCATATAACGTTATACGTTATAACGTAATACTATATAGGTTATAACGTAATTCTATATGACTTTAAACGTTTTAACGTAATACTATATACGTTATAACGTATTACCATATAACGTTATACGTTATAACGTAATACTATATTACGTTATACGTTCTAACGTATTAGCATATAACGTTATACGTTATATCGTAATACTATATAACGTTTTACGTTATAACGTATTACCATATAACATTATACGTTATAACGAAATTCTATATAACGTTATACGTTATAATGTATTACTATATAACGGTATAGTTTATAATGTAATTCTATATAACGTTATACGTTATAACGTAATACTATAAAACGTTATACGTTATATCGTAATACTATATTACGTTATAGGTTATAACGTAATTCTATATAACGTTATACGTTATGACGTAATACAATACAACGTTATATGTTATAACGTGTTAACATATAACGTTATACGTTATAACGTAATACTATATAGGTTATAACGTAATTCTATATAACTTTGAACGTTATAACGTAATACCATATAACGTTATACGTTATAACGTAACACTACATAACGTTACACGTTATAACGTATTACCATATAACGTTATACGTTATAACGTATTACCATATGACGTTATACGTTATATCCTAATACTATATAATGTTATACGTTATAACGTAATAATATGTAACGTTATACTATATAATGTTATACGTTATAACGTAATACTATATAACGTTATACGCTATAAGGTATTACCATATAACGTTATACGTTATAACGTAATACTATATAACGCTATACGTTATAACGTATTACCATATAACACTATACGTTATAGCGTAATGCTATATAACGTTATAGGTTATAAAGTAATTCTATATAACGTTATACGTTACAACGTGATACTATATAACGTTATACGCTATTACGTATTACCATATGACGTTATACGTTATATCGTAATACTATATAATGTTATACGTTATAACGTAATAATGTATAACGTTATACTATGTAATGTTATACGTTATAACGTAATACTATATAACGTTGTACGCCATAAGGTATTACCATATAACGTTTTACGTTATAACGTAATACTACATAACGTTATACGTTTTAACGGAATACTACATAACGTTATACGTTATAACGTAATTCTACATAACGTTATACGTTCTAACGTATTAGCATATAACGTTATACGTTAGATCGTAATACTATATAATGTTATACGTTGTAACGTAATACTATATAACGTTATAGGTTATAACGTAATACTATATAACGTTATACGTTATAACGTAATACTATATAACGTTATACGTTATAACGTAATACTACATAACGTTATACGTTCTAACGTATTAGCATATAACGTTATACGTTAGATCGTAATACTATATAATGTTATACGTTGTAACGTAATACTATATAACGTTATAGGTTATAACGTAATTCTATATAATGTTATACGTTATAACGTAATACTATGTAACGTTATACGTTATAACGTAATACTACATAACGTTATACTATATAACGTATTACCATATAAAGTTATACGTTATAACGTAATACTATATAGGTTATAACGTAATTCTATATAACTTTAAGCGTTATAACGTAATACCATATAACGTTATACGTTATAACGTAACACTACATAACGTTATACGTTCTAACGTATTAGCATATAACGTTATACGTTATATCGTATTACCGTACAACGATATACGTTATAACGTAATACTATATAACGTTATACGTTATAACGTAATACTACATAACGTTATACGTTATAACGTAATACTATATAACGTTATACGTTATAACGTATTACCATAGAACGTTATACGTTATTACGTATTACCATATGACGTTATACGTTATATCGTAATACTATATAATGTTATACGTTATAACGTAATAATGTATAACGTTATAATATATAATGTTATACGTTATATCGTAATACTATATAACGTTTTACGTTATAACGTATTACCATATAACATTATACGTTATAACGTAATACTATATAACGTTATACGTTATATCGTAATAATATATAACGTTATACGTTATAACGTAATACTATATAACGTTATACGTTCTAACGTATTTGCATATAACGTTATACGTTATATCGTAATACTATATAACGTTTTACGTTATAACGTATTACCATATAACATTATACGTTATAACGTAATACTATATAACGTTATAGGTTATAACGTAATACTATATAACGTTATACGTTCTAACGTATTAGCATATAACGTTATACGTTATATCGTATTACCGTATAACGATATACGTTATAACGTAATACTATATAACGTTATACGTTATAACGTATTACCATATGACGTTATACGTTATATCCTAATACTATATAATCTTATACGTTATAACGTAATAATATACAACGTTATACTATATAATGTTATACGTTATAACGTAATACTATATAACGTTATACGCTATAACGTAATACTATATAACGTTATAAGCTATTACGTATTACCATATGACGTTATGCGTTATATCGTAATACTATATAACGTTATACGTTATAACGTAATACTATATAACACTATACGTTATAACGTAATGCTATATAACGTTATAGGTTATAAAGTAATTCTATATAACGTTATACGTTACAACGTAATGCTATATAACGTTATACGTTATATCGTATTACCATATAACGATATATGTTATAACGTAATACTATATAACGATATACGTTATAACGTATTATCATATAACGTTATAAGCTATTACGTATTACCATATGACGTTATGCGTTATATCGTAATAATATATAACGTTATACGTTATAATGTAATACTATATAACGTTATACGTTATAACGTAATACTACATAACGTTATACGTTCTAACGTATTAGCATATAACGTTATACGTTATATCGTATTACCGTATAACGATATACGTTATAACGTAATACTATACAACGTTATACGTTATAACGTAATACTATATAACGTTATACGTTATAACGTATTACTATATAACGTTATACGTTATAACGTATTACCATATAACGTTATACGTTATTACGTATTACCATATAACGTTATACGTTATATCGTATTACCGTATAACGATATACGTTATAACGTAATACTATATAACGTAATACACTATAAGGTATTTCCATATAACGTTATACGCTATAAGGTATTACCATATAACGTTATCGGTTATAACGTAACACTATATAACGTTATACGTTATAACGTAATACTATATAACGTTATACGTTATAACGTAATACTACAAAATGTTATACGTTCTAACGTATTACCATATAACGTTATACGTAATATCGTAATACTATATAATGTTATTCGTTGTAACGTAATACTATATAACGCTATAGGTTATAACGTAAATCTATATAATGTTATACGTTATAACGTAATACTACATAACGTTATACGTTCTAACGTATTAGCATATAACGTTTTACGTTATAACGTATTACCATATAACATTATACGTTATAACGTAATACTATATAACGTTATAGGTTATAACGAAATTCTATATAACGTTATACGTTATAACCTATTACCATATAACGTTATACGTTATAACGTAATACTATATAGGTTATAACGTAATTCTATATAACTTTGAACGTTATAACGTAATACCATATAACGTTATACGTTATAACGTAACACTACATAACGGTATACGTTATAACGTATTACCATATAACGTTATACGTTATAACGTATTACCATATGACGTTATACGTTATATCGTATTACCATATAACGATATATGTTATAACGTAATACTATATAACGATATACGTTATAACGTATTACCATATAACGTTATAAGCTATTACGTATTACCATATGACGTTATGCGTTATATCGTAATACTATATAACGTTATACGTTATAATGTAATACTATATAACGTTATACGTTATAACGTAATACTACATAACGTTATACGTTCTAACGTATTAGCATATAACGTTATACGTTATATCGTATTACCGTATAACGATATACGTTATAACGTAATACTATACAACGTTATACGTTATAACGTAATACTATATAACGTTATACGTTATAACGTATTACCATATAACGTTATACGTTATTACGTATTACCATATAACGTTATACGTTATATCGTATTACCGTATAACGATATACGTTATAACGTAATACTATATAACGTTATACACTATAAGGTATTTCCATATAACGTTATACGCTATAAGGTATTACCATATAACGTTATAGGTTATAACGTAACACTATATAACGTTATAAGTTATAACGTAATACTATATAACGTTATACGTTATAACGTAATACTACAAAATGTTATACGTTCTAACGTATTACCATATAACGTTATACGTAATATCGTAATACTATATAATGTTATTCGTTGTAACGTAAAACTATATAACGCTATAGGTTATAACGTAAATCTATATAATGTTATACGTTATAACGTAATACTACATAACGTTATACGTTCTAACGTATTAGCATATAACGTTTTACGTTATAACGTATTACCATATAACATTATACGTTATAACGTAATACTATATAACGTTATAGGTTATAACGAAATTCTATATAACGTTATACGTTATAACTTATTACCATATAACGTTATACGTTATAACGTAATACTATATAACGATATACGTTATAACGTATTACCATATAACGTTATAAGCTATTACGTATTACCATATGACGTTATGCGTTATATCGTAATACTATATAACGTTATACGTTATAATGTAATACTATGTAACGTTATACGTTATAACGTAATACTACATAACGTTATACGTTCTAACGTATTAGCATATAACGTTATACGTTATATCGTATTACCGTATAACGATATACGTTATAACGTAATACTATACAACGTTATACGTTATAACGTAATACTATATAACGTTATACGTTATAACGTATTACCATATAACGTTATACGTTATTACGTATTACCATATAACGTTATACGCTATAAGGTATTACCATATAACGTTATAGGTTATAACGTAACACTATATAACGTTATACGTTATAACGTAATACTATATAACGTTATACGTTATAACGTAATACTACAAAATGTTATACGTTCCAACGTATTACCATATAACGTTATACGTAATATCGTAATACTATATAATGTTATTCGTTGTAACGTAATACTATATAACGCTATAGGTTATAACGTAAATCTATATAATGTTATACGTTATAACGTAATACTACATAACGTTATACGTTCTAACGTATTAGCATATAACGTTTTACGTTATAACGTATTACCATATAACATTATACGTTATAACGTAATACTATATAACGTTATAGGTTATAACGAAATTCTATATAACGTTATACGTTATAACTTATTACCATATAACGTTATACGTTATAACGTAATACTATATAGGTTATAACGTAATTCTATATAACTTTGAACGTTATAACGTAATACCATATAACGTTATACGTTATAACGTAACACTACATAACGTTATACGTTATAACGTATTACCATATAACGTTATACGTTATAACGTATTACCATATGACGTTATACGTTATATCCTAATACTATATAATGTTATACGTTATAACGTAATAATATGTAACGTTATACTATATAATGTTATACGTTATAACGTAATACTATATAACGTTATACGCTATAAGGTATTACCATATAACGTTATACGTTATAACGTAATACTATATAACGCTATACGTTATAACGTATTACCATATAACACTATACGTTATAGCGTAATGCTATATAACGTTATAGGTTATAAAGTAATTCTATATAACGTTATACGTTACAACGTGATACTATATAACGTTATACGCTATTACGTATTACCATATGACGTTATACGTTATATCGTAATACTATATAATGTTATACGTTATAACGTAATAATGTATAACGTTATACTATGTAATGTTATACGTTATAACGTAATACTATATAACGTTGTACGCCATAAGGTATTACCATATAACGTTTTACGTTATAACGTAATACTACATAACGTTATACGTTTTAACGGAATACTACATAACGTTATACGTTATAACGTAATTCTACATAACGTTATACGTTCTAACGTATTAGCATATAACGTTATACGTTAGATCGTAATACTATATAATGTTATACGTTGTAACGTAATACTATATAACGTTATAGGTTATAACGTAATTCTATATAACGTTATACGTTATAACGTAATACTATATAACGTTATACGTTATAACGTTATACTACATAACGTTATACGTTCTAACGTATTAGCATATAACGTTATACGTTAGATCGTAATACTATATAATGTTATACGTTGTAACGTAATACTATATAACGTTATAGGTTATAACGTAATTCTATATAATGTTATACGTTATAACGTAATACTATGTAACGTTATACGTTATTACGTAATACTACATAACGTTATACTATATAACGTATTACCATATAAAGTTATACGTTATAACGTAATACTATATAGGTTATAACGTAATTCTATATAACTTTAAACGTTATAACGTAATACCATATAACGTTATACGTTATAACGTAACACTACATAACGTTATACGCTCTAACGTATTAGCATATAACGTTATACGTTATATCGTATTACCGTATAACGATATACGTTATAACGTAATACTATATAACGTTATACGTTACAACGTAATACCATATAACGTTATACGTTATAACGTAACACTACATAACGTTATACGCTCTAACGTATTAGCATATAACGTTATACGTTATATCGTATTACCGTATAACGATATACGTTATAACGTAATACTATATAATGTTATACGTTATAACGTAATAATGTATAACGTTATAATATATAATGTTATACGTTATATCGTAATACTATATAACGTTATACGTTATAACGTATTACCATATAACGTTATACGTTATAACGTATTACCATATGACGTTATACGTTATATCGTATTACCATATAACGATATATGTTATAACGTAATACTATATAACGATATACGTTATAACGTATTACCATATAACGTTATAAGCTATTACGTATTACCATATGACGTTATGCGTTATATCGTAATACTATATAACGTTATACGTTATAATGTAATACTATATAACGTTATACGTTATAACGTAATACTACATAACGTTATACGTTCTAACGTATTAGCATATAACGTTATACGTTATATCGTATTACCGTATAACGATATACGTTATAACGTAATACTATACAACGTTATACGTTATAACGTAATACTATATAACGTTATACGTTATAAGGTATTACCATATAACGTTATAGGTTATAACGTAACACTATATAACGTTATACGTTATAACGTAATACTATATAACGTTATACGTTATAACGTAATACTACAAAATGTTATACGTTCCAACGTATTACCATATAACGTTATACGTAATATCGTAATACTATATAATGTTATTCGTTGTAACGTAATACTATATAACGTTATACGTTATAACGTAATACTATATAACGTTATACGTTATAACGTATTACCATATAACGTTATACGTTATTACGTATTACCATATAACGTTATACGTTATATCGTATTACCGTATAACGATATACGTTATAACGTAATACTATATAACGTTATACACTATAAGGTATTTCCATATAACGTTATACGCTATAAGGTATTACCATATAACGTTATAGGTTATTACGTATTACCATATAACGTTATACGTTATATCGTATTACCGTATAACGATATACGTTATAACGTAATACTACATAACGTTATACGTTCTAACGTATTAGCATATAACGTTATACGTTATATCGTATTACCGTATAACGATATACGTTATAACGTAATACTATACAACGTTATACGTTATAACGTAATACTATATAACGTTATACGTTATAACGTATTACCATATAACGTTATAAGTTATTACGTATTACCATATAACGTCATACGTTATATCGTATTACCGTATAACGATATACGTTATAACGTAATACTATATAACGTTATACACTATAAGGTATTTCCATATAACGTTATACGCTATAAGGTATTACCATATAACGTTATAGGTTATAACGTAACACTATATAACGTTATACGTTATAACGTAATACTATATAACGTTATACGTTATAACGTAATACTACAAAATGTTATACGTTTCAACGTATTACCATATAACGTTATACGTAATATCGTAATACTATATAATGTTATTCGTTGTAACGTAATACTATATAACGTTATACGTTATAACGTAATACTATATAACGTTATACGTTATAACGTATTACCATATAACGTTATACGTTATTACGTATTACCATATAACGTTATACGCTATAAGGTATTACCATATAACGTTATAGGTTATAACGTAACACTATATAACGTTATACGTTATAACGTAATACTATATAACGTTATACGTTATAACGTATTACCATATAACGTTATACGTTATTACGTATTACCATATAACGTTATACGTTATATCGTATTACCGTATAACGATATACGTTATAACGTAATACTATATAACGTTATACACTATAAGGTATTTCCATATAACGTTATACGCTATAAGGTATTACCATATAACGTTATAGGTTATAACGTAACACTATATAACGTTATACTATATAATGTTATACGTTATAACGTAATACTATATAACGTTATACGCTATAAGGTATTACCATATAACGTTATACGTTATAACGTAATACTATATAACGCTATACGTTATAACGTATTACCATATAACACTATACGTTATAGCGTAATGCTATATAACGTTATAGGTTATAAAGTAATTCTATATAACGTTATACGTTACAACGTGATACTCTATAACGTTATACGCTATTACGTATTACCATATGACGTTATACGTTATATCGTAATACTATATAATGTTATACGTTATAACGTAATAATGTATAACGTTATACTATGTAATGTTATACGTTATAACGTAATACTATATAACGTTGTACGCCATAAGGTATTACCATATAACGTTTTACGTTATAACGTAATACTACATAACGTTATACGTTTTAACGGAATACTACATAACGTTATACGTTATAACGTAATTCTACATAACGTTATACGTTCTAACGTATTAGCATATAACGTTATACGTTAGATCGTAATACTATATAATGTTATACGTTGTAACGTAATACTATATAACGTTATAGGTTATAACGTAATTCTATATAACGTTATACGTTATAACGTAATACTATATAACGTTATACGTTATAACGTAATACTACATAACGTTATACGTTCTAACGTATTAGCATATAACGTTATACGTTAGATCGTAATACTATATAATGTTATACGTTGTAACGTAATACTATATAACGTTATAGGTTATAACGTAATTCTATATAATGTTATACGTTATAACGTAATACTATGTAACGTTATACGTTATTACGTAATACTACATAACGTTATACTATATAACGTATTACCATATAAAGTTATACGTTATAACGTAATACTATATAGGTTATAACGTAATTCTATATAACTTTAAACGTTATAACGTAATACCATATAACGTTATACGTTATAACGTAACACTACATAACGTTATACGCTCTAACGTATTAGCATATAACGTTATACGTTATATCGTATTACCGTATAACGATATACGTTATAACGTAATACTATATAACGTTATACGTTATAACGTAATACCATATAACGTTATACGTTATAACGTAACACTACATAACGTTATACGCTCTAACGTATTAGAATATAACGTTATACGTTATATCGTATTACCGTATAACGATATACGTTATAACGTAATACTATATAATGTTATACGTTATAACGTAATAATGTATAACGTTATAATATATAATGTTATACGTTATATCGTAATACTATATAACGTTATACGTTATAACGTATTACCATATAACGTTATACGTTATAACGTATTACCATATGACGTTATACGTTATATCGTATTACCATATAACGATATATGTTATAACGTAATACTATATAACGATATACGTTATAACGTATTACCATATAACGTTATAAGCTATTACGTATTACCATATGACGTTATGCGTTATATCGTAATACTATATAACGTTATACGTTATAATGTAATACTATATAACGTTATACGTTATAACGTAATACTACATAACGTTATACGTTCTAACGTATTAGCATATAACGTTATACGTTATATCGTATTACCGTATAACGATATACGTTATAACGTAATACTATACAACGTTATACGTTATAACGTAATACTATATAACGTTATACGTTATAACGTATTACCATATAACGTTATAGGTTATAACGTAACACTATATAACGTTATACGTTATAACGTACTACTATATAACGTTATACGTTATAACGTAATACTACAAAATGTTATACGTTCTAACGTATTACCATATAACGTTATACGTAATATCGTAATACTATATAATGTTATTCGTTGTAACGTAAAACTATATAACGCTATAGGTTATAACGTAAATCTATATAATGTTATACGTTATAACGTAATACTACATAACGTTATACGTTCTAACGTATTAGCATATAACGTTTTACGTTATAACGTATTACCATATAACATTATACGTTATAACGTAATACTATATAACGTTATAGGTTATAACGAAATTCTATATAACGTTATACGTTATAACTTATTACCATATAACGTTATACGTTATAACGTAATACTATATAACGATATACGTTATAACGTATTACCATATAACGTTATAAGCTATTACGTATTACCATATGACGTTATGCGTTATATCGTAATACTATATAACGTTATACGTTATAATGTAATACTATATAACGTTATACGTTATAACGTAATACTACATAACGTTATACGTTCTAACGTATTAGCATATAACGTTATACGTTATATCGTATTACCGTATAACGATATACGTTATAACGTAATACTATACAACGTTATACGTTATAACGTAATACTATATAACGTTATACGTTATAACGTATTACCACAAAACGTTATACGTTATTACGTATTACCATATAACGTTATACGTTATATCGTATTACCGTATAACGATATACGTTATAACGTAATACTATATAACGTTATACACTATAAGGTATTTCCATATAACGTTATACGCTATAAGGTATTACCATATAACGTTATAGGTTATAACGTAACACTATATAACGTTATACGTTATAACGTAATACTACATAACGTTATACGTTATAACGTATTACCATATAACGTTATACGTTATAACGTATTACCATATGACGTTATACGTTATATCCTAATACTATATAATGTTATACGTTATAACGTAATAATATACAACGTCATACTATATAATGTTATACGTTATAACGTAATACTATATAACGTTATACGCTATAAGGTATTACCATATAACGTTATACGTTATAACGTAATACTATATAACGATATACGTTATAACGTATTACCATATAACGTTATAAGCTATTACGTATTACCATATGACGTTATGCGTTATATCGTAATACTATATAACGTTATACGTTATAACGTAATACTATATAACGTTATACGTTATAACATAATACTATATAACGTTATTCGTTATATCTTTATACTCCATATCGTTATATTTTATAACGTGTTACCATATAACGTTATACGTTATATCGTAATAATATATAACGTTATACGTTATAACGTAATACTATATAACGTTATACGTTCTAACGTATTAGCATATAACGTTATACGTTATATCGTAATACTATATAACGTTTTACGTTATAACGTATTACCATATAACATTATACGTTATAACGTAATACTATATAACGTTATAGGTTATAACGTAATACTATATAACGTTATACGTTATAACGTAATACTACATAACGTTATACGTTCTAACGTATTAGCATATAACGTTATACGTTATATCGTATTACCGTATAACGATATACGTTATAACGTAATACTATATAACGTTATACGTTATAACGTAATACTATATAACGTTATACGTTATAACGTAATACTATATAACGTTATACGTTATAACGTATTACCATAGAACGTTATACGTTATTACGTATTACCATATGACGTTATACGTTATATCGTAATACTATATAATGTTATACGTTATAACGTAATAATGTATAACGTTATAATATATAATGTTATACGTTATATCGTAATACTATATAACGTTTTACGTTATAACGTATTACCATATAACATTATACGTTATAACGTAATACTATATAACGTTATACGTTATATCGCAATAATATATAACGTTATACGTTATAACGTAATACTATATAACGTTATACGTTCTAACGTATTAGCATATAACGTTATACGTTATATCGTAATACTATATAACGTTTTACGTTATAACGTATTACCATATAACATTATACGTTATAACGTAATACTATATAACGTTATAGGTTATAACGTAATACTATATAACGTTATACGTTATAACGTAATACTACATAACGATATACGTTCTAACGTATTAGCATATAACGTTATACGTTATATCGTATTACCGTATAACGATATACGTTATAACGTAATACTATATAACGTTATACGTTATAACGTATTACCATATGACGTTATACGTTATATCCTAATACTATATAATGTTATACGTTATAACGTAATAATATACAACGTTATACTATATAATGTTATACGTTATAACGTAATACTATATAACGTTATACGCTATAACGTAATACTATATAACGTTATACGCTATAAGGTATTACCATATAACGTTATACGTTATAACGTAATACTATATAACGTTATACGTTATAACGTATTACCATATAACACTATACGTTATAACGTAATGCTATATAACGTTATAGGTTATAAAGTAATTCTATATAACGTTATACGTTACAACGTAATGCTATATAACGTTATACGTTATATCGTATTACCATATAACGATATATGTTATAACGTAATACTATATAACGATATACGTTATAACGTATTACCATATAACGTTATAAGCTATTACGTATTACCATATGACGTTATGCGTTATATCGTAATACTATATAACGTTATACCTTATAACGTAATACTATATAACGTTATACGTTATAACGTATTACCATATAACACTATACGTTATAACGTAATGCTATATAACGTTATAGGTTATAAAGTAATTCTATATAACGTTATACGTTATATCGTATTACCATATAACGATATATGTTATAACGTAATACTATATAACGATATACGTTATAACGTGTTACCATATAACGTTATAAGCTATTACGTACTACCATATGACGTTATGCGTTATATCGTAATACTATATAACGTTATACGTTATAACGAAATACTATATAACGTTATACGTTATAACGTAATACTACATAACGTTATACGTTCTAACGTATTAGCATATAACGTTATACGTTATATCGTATTACCGTATAACGATATACGTTATAACGTAATACTATATAACGTTATACGTTATAACGTAATACTATATAACGTTATAGGTTATAACGTAACACTATATAACGTTATACGTTATAACGTAATACTATATAACGTTATACGTTATAACGTAATACTACAAAATGTTATACGTTCTAACGTATTACCATATAACGTTATACGTAATATCGTAATACTATATAATGTTATTCGTTGTAACGTAATACTATATAACGCTATAGGTTATAACGTAAATCTATATAATGTTATACGTTATAACGTAATACTACATAACGTTATACGTTCTAACGTATTAGCATATAACGTTATACGTTATATCGTAATAGCGTATAACGATATACGTTATAATGTAATACTATATAACGTCATACGTTATAACGTAATACTATATAACGTTATACGTTATAACGTATTACCATATAACGTTATACGTTATTACGTATTACCATATGACGTTATACGTTATATCGTAATACTATATAATGTTATACGTTATAACGTAATAATGTATAACGTTATAATAAATAATGTTATACGTTATAACGTAATACTATGTAACGTTATACACTATAAGGTATTTCCATATAACGTTATACGCTATAAGGTATTACCATATAACGTTATAGGTTATAACGTAATACTATATAACGTTATACGTTATAACGTAATACTATATAACGTTATACGTTATAACGTAATACTACAAAATGTTATACGTTCTAACGTATTACCATATAACGTTATACGTAATATCGTAATACTATATAATGTTATACGTTGTAACGTAATACCATATAACGCTATAGGTTATAACGTAAATCTATATAATGTTATACGTTATAACGTAATACTATGTAACGTTATACGCAATAACGTAATACTACATAACGTTATACTATATAATGTATTACCATATAACGTTATACGTTATAATGTAATGCTATATAGGTTATAACGTAATTCTATATAACTTTAAACGTTATAACGTAATACCATATAAGGTTATACGTTATAAAGTAATACTACATAACGTTATACGTTATAACGTATTACCATATAACGTTATACGTTATAACGTATTACCATATGACGTTATATGTTATAACGTAATACTATATAACGTTATAGGTTATAACGAAATTCTATATAACGTTATACGTTATAACGTAACACTACATAACGTTATACGTTATAACGTATTACCATATAACGTTATACGCTATATCGTAACACTATATAACGTTATTCGTTATATCTTTATACTCCATATTGTTATATTTTATAACGTGTTACCATATAACGTTATACGTTATATCGTAATACTATATAACGTTATACGTTATAATGTATTACTATATAACGGTATAGTTTAGAATGTAATTCTATATAACGTTATACGTTATTTTCTAATACTATAAAACGTTATACGTTATAACGTAATACTATGTAACGTTATACGTTATAACGTAATACTATATAGGTTATAACGTAATTCTATATGACTTTAAACGTTATAACGTAATACTATATACGTTATAACGTATTACCATATAACGTTATACGTTATAACGTAATACTATATTACGTTATACGTTATAACCTAATACTCCATAATGTTATACGTTGTAACGTATTAGCATATAACGTTATACGTTATAATGTATTACTATATAACGGTATAGTTTATAATGTAATTCTATATAACGTTATACGTTATAACGTAATACTATAAAACGTTATACGTTATATCGTAATACTATATTACGTTATAGGTTATAACGTAATTCTATATAACGTTATACGTTATGACGTAATACAATACAACGTTATATGTTATAACGTGTTAACATATAACGTTATACGTTATAACTTATACTGAATAACGTTATACGTTACATCGTAATACTACATATCGCTATACTATATAACGTGTTACCATATAACGTTATACGTTATATCGCAATACTATATAACGTTATACGTTATAACGTAATACTATCTAACGTTATACGTTCTAACGTATTAGCATATAACGTTATACGTTATATTGTAATACTATATAACGTTTTACGTTATAACGTATTACCATATAACATTATACGTTATAACGTAATACTATATAGGTTATAACGTAATTCTATATAACTTTGAACGTTATAACGTAATACCATATAACGTTATACGTTATAACGTAACACTACATAACGTTATACGTTATAACGTATTACCATATAACGTTATACGTTATAACGTATTACCATATGACGTTATACGTTATATCCTAATACTATATAATGTTATACGTTATAACGTAATAATATGTAACGTTATACTATATAATGTTATACGTTATAACGTAATACTATATAACGTTATACGCTATGAGGTATTACCATATAACGTTATACGTTATAACGTAATACTATATAACGCTATACGTTATAACGTATTACCATATAACACTATACGTTATAGCGTAATGCTATATAACGTTATACGTTATAACGTAACACTACATAACGTTATACGTTATAACGTATTACCATATAACGTTATACGTTATAACGTATTACCATATGACGTTATACGTTATATCCTAACACTATATAATGTTATACGTTATAACGTAATAATGTATAACGTTATACTATGTAATGTTATACGTTATAACGTAATACTATATAACGTTGTACGCCATAAGGTATTACCATATAACGTTTTACGTTATAACGTAATACTACATAACGTTATACGTTTTAACGGAATACTACATAACGTTATACGTTATAACGTAATACTACATAACGTTATACGTACTAACGTATTAGCATATAACGTTATACGTTAGATCGTAATACTATATAATGTTATACGTTGTAACGTAATACTATATAACGTTATGGGTTATAACGTAATTCTATATAACGTTATACGTTATAAGGTAATACTCTATATAACGTTATACGTTATAACGTAATACTACATAACGTTATACGTTCTAACGTATTAGCATATAACGTTATACGTTAGATCGTAATACTATATAATGTTATACGTTGTACCGTAATACTATATAACGTTATAGGTTATAACGTAATTCTATATAATGTTATACGTTATAACGTATTACCATATAACGTTATACGTTATAACGTAATACTATATAGGTTATAACGTAATTCTATATAACTTTAAACGTTATAACGTAATACCATATAACGTTATACGTTATAACGTAACACTACATAACGTTATACGTTATAACGTAATACTACATAACGTTATACGTTATAACGTATTACCATATAACGTTATACGTTATAACGTATTACCATATGACGTTATACGTTATATCCTAATACTATATAATGTTATACGTTATAACGTAATAATATACAACGTTATACTATATAATGTTATATGTTATAACGTAATACTATATATCGTTATACGCTATAAGGTATTACCATATAACGTTATACGTTATAACGTAATACTGTATAACGATATACGTTATAACGTATTACCATATAACGTTATAAGCTATTACGTATTACCATATGACGTTATGCGTTATATCGTAATACTATATAACGTTATACGTTATAACGTAATACTATATAACGTTATACGTTATAACATAATACTATATAACGTTATTCGTTATATCTTTATACTCCATATCGTTATATTTTATAACGTATTAGCATATAACGTTATACGTTATATCGTAATACTATATAACGTTTTACGTTATAACGTATTACCATATAATATTATACGTTATAACGTAATACTATATAACGTTATAGGTTATAACGTAATACTATATAACGTTATACGTTATAACGTAATACTGCATAACGTTATACGTTCTAACGTATTAGCATATAACGTTATACGTTATATCGTATTACCGTATAACGATATACGTTATAACGTAATACTATATAACGTTATACGTTATAACGTAATACTATATAACGTTATACGTTATAACGTATTACCATATAACGTTATACGTTGTTACGTATTACCATATGATGTTATACGTTATATCGTAATACTATATAATGTTATACGTTATAACGTAATAATGTATAACGTTATAATATATAATGTTATACGTTATATCGTAATACTATATAACGTTTTACGTTATAACGTATTACCATATAACATTATACGTTATAACGTAATACTATATAACGTTATACGTTATATCGTAATAATATATAACGTTATACGTTCTAACGTATTAGCATATAACGTTATACGGTATATTGTAATACTATATAACGTTTTACGTTATAACGTATTACCATATAACATTATACGTTATAACGTAATACTATATAACGTTATAGGTTATAACGTAATACTATATAACGTTATACGTTATAACGTAATACTACATAACGTTATACGTTCTAACGTATTAGCATATAACGTTATACGTTATATCGTATTACCGTATAACGATATACGTTATAACGTAATACTATATAACGTTATACGTTATAACGTATTACCATATGACGTTATACGTTATATCCTAATACTATATAATGTTATACGTTATAACGTAATAATATACAACGTTATACTATATAATGTTATACGTTATAACGTAATACTATATAACGTTATACGCTAAAAGATATTACTATATAACGTTATACGTTATAACGTAATACTATATAACGTTATACGTTATAACGTATTACCATATAACACTATACGTTATAACGTAATGCTATATAACGTTATAGGTTATAAAGTAATTCTATATAACGTTATACGTTACAACGTAATGCTATATAACGTTATACGTTATATCGTATTACCATATAACGATATATGTTATAACGTAATACTATATAACGATATACGTTATAACGTATTACCATATAACGTTATAAGCTATTACGTATTACCATATGACGTTATGCGTTATATCGTAATACTATATAACGTTATACGTTATAACGTAATACTATATAAGGTTATACGTTATAACGTAATACTATATAACGTTATACGTTATAACGTATTACCATATAACACTATACGTTATAACGTAATGCTATATAACGTTATAGGTTATAAAGTAATTCTATATAACGTTATACGTTACAACGTAATGCTATATAACGTTATACGTTATATCGTATTACCATATAACGATATATGTTATAACGTAATACTATTTAACGATATACGTTATAACGTATTACCATATAACGTTATAAGCTATTACGTATTACCATATGACGTTATGCGTTATATCGTTATACTATATAACGTTATACGTTATAACGTAATACTACATAACGTTATACGTTATAACGTAATACTACATAACGTTATACGTTCTAACGTATTAGCATATAACGTTATACGTTATATCGTATTACCGTATAACGATATACGTTATAACGTAATACTATATAACGTTATACGTTATAACGTAATACTATATAACGTTACACGTTGTAACGTATTACCATATAACGTTATACGTTATTACGTATTACCATATGACGTTATACGTTATATCGTAATACTATATACTGTTATACGTTATAACGTAATAATGTATAACGTTATAATATATAATGTTATACGTTATAACGTAATACTATGTAACGTTATACACTATAAGGTATTTCCATATAACGTTATACGCTATAAGGTATTACCATATAACGTTATAGGTTATAACGTAATACTATATAACGTTATACGTTATAACGTAATACTATATAACGTTATACGTTATAACGTAATACTACAAAATGTTATACGTTCTAACGTATTACCATATAACGTTATACGTAATATCGTAATACTATATAATGTTATACGTTATATCGTAATAATATATAACGTTATACGTTCTAACGTATTAGCATATAACGTTATACGGTATATTGTAATACTATATAACGTTTTACGTTATAACGTATTACCATATAACATTATACGTTATAACGTAATACTATATAACGTTATAGGTTATAACGTAATACTATATAACGTTATACGTTATAACGTAATACTACATAACGTTATACGTTCTAACGTATTAGCATATAACGTTATACGTTATATCGTATTACCGTATAACGATATACGTTATAACGTAATACTATATAACGTTATACGTTATAACGTATTACCATATGACGTTATACGTTATATCCTAATACTATATAATGTTATACGTTATAACGTAATAATATACAACGTTATACTATATAATGTTATACGTTATAACGTAATACTATATAACGTTATACGCTAAAAGATATTACTATATAACGTTATACGTTATAACGTAATACTATATAACGTTATACGTTATAACGTATTACCATATAACACTATACGTTATAACGTAATGCTATATAACGTTATAGGTTATAAAGTAATTCTATATAACGTTATACGTTACAACGTAATGCTATATAACGTTATACGTTATATCGTATTACCATATAACGATATATGTTATAACGTAATACTATATAACGATATACGTTATAACGTATTACCATATAACGTTATAAGCTATTACGTATTACCATATGACGTTATGCGTTATATCGTAATACTATATAACGTTATACGTTATAACGTAATACTATATAAGGTTACACGTTATAACGTAATACTATATAACGTTATACGTTATAACGTATTACCATATAACACTATACGTTATAACGTAATGCTATATAACGTTATAGGTTATAAAGTAATTCTATATAACGTTATACGTTACAACGTAATGCTATATAACGTTATACGTTATATCGTATTACCATATAACGATATATGTTATAACGTAATACTATTTAACGATATACGTTATAACGTATTACCATATAACGTTATAAGCTATTACGTATTACCATATGACGTTATGCGTTATATCGTTATACTATATAACGTTATACGTTATAACGTAATACTACATAACGTTATACGTTATAACGTAATACTACATAACGTTATACGTTCTAACGTATTAGCATATAACGTTATACGTTATATCGTATTACCGTATAACGATATACGTTATGACGTAATACTATATAACGTTATACGTTATAACGTAATACTATATAACGTTACACGTTGTAACGTATTACCATATAACGTTATACGTTATTACGTATTACCATATGACGTTATACGTTATATCGTAATACTATATACTGTTATACGTTATAACGTAATAATGTATAACGTTATAATATATAATGTTATACGTTATAACGTAATACTATGTAACGTTATACACTATAAGGTATTTCCATATAACGTTATACGCTATAAGGTATTACCATATAACGTTATAGGTTATAACGTAATACTACATAACGTTATACGTTATAACGTAATACTATATAACGTTATACGTTATAACGTAATACTACAAAATGTTATACGTTCTAACGTATTACCATATAACGTTATACGTAATATCGTAATACTATATAATGTTATACGTTGTACCGTAATACTATATAACGCTATAGGTTATAACGTAAATCTATATAATGTTATACGTTATAACGTAATACTACATAACGTTATACGTTCTAACGTTTTAGTATATAACGTTATACGTTATATCGTAATACCGTATAACGATATACGTTATAACGTAATACTATATAACGTTATACGTTATAACGTAATACTATATAACGTTATACGTTATAACGTATTACCATATAACGTTATACGTTATTACGTATTACCATATGACGTTATACGTTATATCGTAATACTATATAATGTTATACGTTATAACGTAATAATGTATAACGTTATAATATATAATGTTATACGTTATAACGTAATACTATGTAACGTTATACACTATAAGGTATTTCCATATAACGTTATACGCTATAAGGTATTACCATATAACGCTATAGGTTATAACGTAATACTATATAACGTTATACGTTATAACGTAATACTATATGACGTTATACGTTATAACGTAATACTACATAACGTTATACTATATAACGAATTACCATATAACGTTATACGTTATAATGTAATGCTATATAGGTTATAACGTAATTCTATATAACTTTAAACGTTATAACGTTATACCATATAAGGTTATACGTTATAAAGTAATACTAAATAACGTTATACGTTATAACGTATTACCATATTACGTTATACGTTATAACGTAATGCTATATAACGTTATAGGTTATAAAGTAATTCTATATAACGTTATACGTTACAACGTAATACTATATAACGTTATACGGTATATCGTATTACCATATAACGATATACGTTATAACGTAATACTATATAACGTTATACTATATAATGTTATACGTTATAACGTAATACAATGTAACGTTATACGCTATAAGGTATTACCATATAACGTTATACGTTATAACGTAATGCTATATAACGTTATAGGTTATAAAGTAATTCTATATAACGTTATACGTTACAACGTAATACTATATAACGTTATACGGTATATCGTATTACCATATAACGATATACGTTATAACGTAATACTATATAACGTTATACGTTCTAACGTATTAGCATATAACGTTATACGTTATATCGTAATACTATATAACGTTATACGTTATAACGTATTACCATATAACATAATACGTTATAACGTAATACTATATAACGTTTTAGGTTATAACGAAATTCTATATAACGTTATACGATATATCGTAATACTATATAATGTTATACGTTGTAACGTAATACTATATAACGTTATAGGTTATAACATAATACTCCATAATGTTATACGTTGTAACGTATTAGCATATAACGTTATACGTTATAATGTATTACTATATAACGGTATAGTTTATAATGTAATTCTATATAACGTTATACGTTATAACGTAATACTATAAAACGTTATACGTTATATCGTAATACTATATAACGTTATAGGTTATAACGTAATTCTATATAACGTTATACGTTATGACGTAATACAATACAACGTTATATGTTATAACGTGTTAACATATAACGTTATACGTTATAACGTAATACTGAATAACGTTATACGTTACATCGTAATACTACATATCGTTATACTATATAACGTGTTACCATATAACGTTATACGTAATATCGTAATACTATATAACGTTATACGTTATAACGTAATACTATATAACGTTATACGTTCTAACGTATTAGCATATAACGTTATACGTTATATCGTACTACTATATAACGTTTTACGTTATAACGTATTACCATATAACATTATACGTTATAACGTAATACTATATAACGTTATAGGTTATAACGAAATTCTATATAACGTTATACGTTATAACGTATTACCATATAACGTTATACGTTATAACGTAATTCTATATAACTTTGAACGTTATAACGTAATACCATATAACGTTATACGTTATAACGTAACACTACATAACGTTATACGTTATAACGTATTACCATATAACGTTATACGTTATAACGTATTACCATATGACGTTATACGTTATATCCTAATACTATATAATGTTATACGTTATAACGTAATAATATGTAACGTTATACTATATAACGTTATACGTTATAACGTAATACTATATAACGTTATACGTTATAATGTATTACCATATAACGTTATACGTTATTACGTATTACCATATGACGTTATACGTTATATCGTAATACTATATAATGTTATACGTTATAACGTAATAATGTATAACGTTATACGTTCTAACATATTAGCATATAACGTTATACGTTATATCGTATTACCGTATAACGATATACGTTATAACGTAATACTATATAACGTTATACGTTATAACGTATTACCATATGACGTTATACGTTATATCCTAATACTATATAATGTTATACGTTATAACGTAATAATATACAACGTTATACTATATAATGTTATACGTTATAACGTAATACTATATAACGTTATACGCTATAACGTAATACTATATAACGTTATACGCTATAAGGTATTACCATATAACGTTATACGTTATAACGTAATACTATATAACGTTATACGTTATAACGTATTACCATATAACACTATACGTTATAACGTAATGCTATATAACGTTATAGGTTATAAAGTAATTCTATATAACGTTATACTATATAACGTATTACCATATAACGTTATACGTTATAACGTATTACCATATGACGTTATACGTTATATCCTAATACTATATAATGGTATACGTTATAACGTAATACTATATAACGTTATACGTTATAATGTATTACCATATAACGTTATACGTTATTACGTATTACCATATGACGTTATACGTTAAATCGTAATACTATATAATGTTATACGTTATAACGTAATAATGTATAACGTTATAATATATAATGTTATACGTTATATCGTAATACTATATAACGTTTTACGTTATAACGTATTACCATATAACATTATACGTTATAACGTATTACTATATAACGCTATACGTTATATCGTAATAATATATAACGTTATACGTTATAACGTAATACTATATAACGTTATACGTTCCAACGTATTAGCATATAACGTTATACGTTATATCGTAATACTATATAACGTTTTACGTTATAACGTATTACCATATAACATTATACGTTATAACGTAATACTATATAACGTTATAGGTTATAACGTAATACTATATAACGTTATACGTTATAACGTAATACTACATAACGTTATACGTTCTAACGTATTAGCATATAACGTTATACGTTATATCGTATTACCGTATAACGATATACGTTATAACGTAATACTATATAACGTTATACGTTATAACGTATTACCATATGACGTTATACGTTATATCCTAATACTATATAATGTTATACGTTATAACGTAATAATATACAACGTTATACTATATAATGTTATACGTTATAACGTAATACTATATAACGTTATACGCTATAACGTAATACTATATAACGTTATACGCTATAAGGTATTACCATATAACGTTATACGTTATAACGTAATACTATATAACGTTATACGTTATAACGTATTACCATATAACACTATACGTTATAACGTAATGCTATATAACGTTATAGGTTATAAAGTAATTCTATATAACGTTATACGTTATAACGTAATACTATATAACGTTATACGTTATAACGTATTACCATATAACGTAATACGCTATTACGTATTACCATATGACGTTATACGTTATATCGTAATACTATATAATGTTATACGTTATAACGTAATAATGTATAACGTTATACTATGTCATGTTATACGCTATAACGTAATACTATATAACGTTGTACGGCATAAGGTATTACCATATAACGTTTTACGTTATAACGTAATACTACATAACGTTATACGTTTTAACGGAATACTACATAACGTTATACGTTATAACGTTATACGTTATAGCGGAAGCCATATAACGTTATACGTTATAACGTAATACTATATAACGTTATACGTTATAACGTAAAACTATATAACGTTATACGTTATAACGTATTAGCATATAACGTTATACGTTATATCGTAATACTATATAACGTTATACGTTATATCGTAATACTATATAATGTTATACGTTATATCGTAATAATATATAACGTTATGATATATAATGTTATACGTTATAACGTAATACTATGTAACGTTATACACTATAAGGTATTACCATATAACGTTATACGTTATATCGTAATACTATATAACGTTATACGTTATATCGTAATACTATATAATGTTATACGTTGTAACGTAATACTATATAACGTTATACGTTATAACGTAAAACTATATAACGTTATACGTTATAACGTATTAGCATATAACGTTATACGTTATATCGTAATACTATATAACGTTATACGTTATATCGTAATACTATATAATGTTATACGTTGTAACGTAATACTATATAACGCTATAGGTTATAACGTAAATCTATATAATGTTATACGTGATAACGTAATACTATGTAACGTTATACGCTATAACGTAATACTACATAACGTAATACTACATAACGTTATACTATATAACGTATTACCATATAACGTTATACGTTATAACGTATTACCATATGACGTTATACGTTATATCCTAATACTATATAATGGTATACGTTATAACGTAATAATATATAACGTTATACTATATAATGTTATACGTTATAACGTAATACTATGTAACGTTATACGCTATAAGGTATTACAATATAACGTTATACGTTATAACGTAATACTACATAACGTTATACGTTATAACGTAATACTGAATAACGTTATACGTTACATCGTAATACTACATATCGTTATACTATATAACGTGTTACCATATAACGTTATACGTTATATCGTAATACTGTATAACGTTATACGTTATAACGTAATACTATATAACGTTATACGTTCTAACGTATTAGCATATAACGTTATACGTTATATCGTAATACTATATAATGTTATACGTTATAACGTAATAATATGTAACGTTATACTATATAATGTTATACGTTATAACGTAATACTATATAACGTTATACGCTATAAGGTATTACCATATAACGTTGTACGTTATAACGTAATACTATATAACGTTATAGGTTATAAAGTAATTCTATATAACGTTATACGTTACAACGTGATACTATATAACGTTATACGCTATTTCGTATTACCATATGACGTTATACGTTATAACGTAATACTATATAACGCTATACGTTATAACGTATTACCATATAACACTATACGTTATAGCGTAATGCTATATAACGTCATTGGTTATAAAGTAATTCTATATAACGTTATACGTTATAACGTAATACTATATAGGGTATAACGTAATTCTATATAACTTTGAACGTTATAACGTAATACCATATAACGTTATACATTATAACGTAACACTACATAACGTTATACGTTATAACGTATTACCATATAACGTTATACGTTATAACGTATTACCATATGACGTTATACGTTATATCCTAATTCTATATAATGTTATACGTTATAACGTAATAATATGTAACGTTATACTATATAATGTTATACGTTATAACGTAATACTATATAACGTTATACGCTATAAGGTATTACCATATAACGTTATACGTTATAACGTAATACTATATAACGCTATACGTTATAACGTATTACCATATAACACTATACGTTATAGCGTAATGCTATATAACGTTATAGGTTATAAAGTAATACTATATAATGTTATACGTTATAACGTAATAATATATAACGTTATGATATATAATGTTATACGTTATAACGTAATACTATGTAACGTTATACACTATAAGGTATTACCATATAACGTTATACGCTATAAGGTATTACCATATAACGTTATAGGTTAGAACGTAATACTATATAACGTTATACGTTATAACGTAATACTACAAAACGCTATACGTTCTACCGTATTACCATTTAACGTTATACGTAATATCGTAATACTATATAATGTTATACGTTGTAACGTAATACTATATAACGCTATAGGTTATATCGTAAATCTATATAATGTTATACGTTATAACGTAATACTATGTAACGTTATACGCTATAACGTAATACTACATAACGTAATACTACATAACGTTATACTATATAACGTATTACCATATAACGTTATACGTTATAACGTATTACCATATGACGTTATACGTTATATCCTAATACTATATAATGTTATACGTTATAACGTAATAATATGTAACGTTATACTATATAATGTTATACGTTATAACGTGATACTATATAACGTTATACGCTATTACGTATTACCATATGACGTTATACGTTATATCGTAATACTATATAATGTTATACGTTATAACGTAATAATGTATAACGTTATACTATGTCATGTTATACGTTATAACGTAATACTATATAACGTTGTACGGCATAAGGTATTACCATATAACGTTTTACGTTATAACGTAATACTACATAACGTTTTACGTTATAACGTAATACTACATAAGGTAATACGTTATAACGTAATACTACATAAGGTAATACGTTATAACGTAATACTACATGACGTTATACATTTTAACGGAATACTACATAACGTTATACGTAATAACGTTATACCACATAACGTTATACGTTATAGCGGAAGCCATATAACGTTATACGTTATATCGTAATACTATATAACGTTATACGTTATAACGTATTACCATATAACATAATACGTTATAACGTAATACTATATAACGTTTTAGGTTATAACGAAATTCTATATAACGTTATACGTTATAACGTAGTACTATATAACGTTATACGTTATAACGTAATACTATATAACGTTATACGTTATAACGTAATACTACAAAACGCTATACGTTCTACCGTATTACCATTTAACGTTATACGTAATATCGTAATACTATATAATGTTATACGTTGTAACGTAATACTATATAACGCTATAGGTTATAACGTAAATCTATATAATGTTATACGTTATAACGTAATACTATGTAACGTTATACGCTATAACGTAATACTACATAACGTAATACTACATAACGTTATACTATATAACGTATTACCATATAACGTTATACATTATAACGTATTACCATATGACGTTATACGTTATATCCTAATACTATATAATGGTATACGTTATAACGTAATAATATATAACGTTATACCATATAATGTTATACGTTATAACGTAATACTATGTAACGTTATACGCTATAAGGTATTACCATATAACGTTATACGTTATAACGTAATACTACATAACGTTATACGTTATAACGTAATACTATATAACGTTATACGTTATAACGTAATACTGAATAACGTTATACGTTACATCGTAATACTACATAACGTTATACTATATGACGTATTACCATATAACGTTATACGTTATAACGTAATATTATATAGGTTATAACGTAATTCTATATAACTTTAAACGTTATAACGTAATACCATATATCGTTATACGTTATAACGTAATACTGTATAACGTTATACGTTTTAACGTAATACTCCATATCGTTATACTTTATAACGTATTACCATATAACGTTATACGTTATAACGTAATACTACATAACGTTATACGTTATAACGTACTACCATATGATGTTATTCGTTATACCATAATACCGTATAACGTTATACATTATAACGTTATACTATATAATGTTATACGCTATAACGTAATACTCTATATCGTTATACTTTATAACTTATTACCATATAACATTATACGTTATAACGTAATACTATATAACGTTGTAGGTTATAACGTAATTCTATATAACGTTATACGTTGTAACGTAATACTATATAACGTTATACGTTATAACGTTATATGTTACAAAGTATTAACATATAACGTTATACGTTATAACGTAATACTACATAACGTTATACGTTCTAACGTATTAGCATATAACGTTATACGTTTTATCGTAATACTATATAATGTTATACGTTCTAACGTAATACTATATAACGTTATAGGTTATAACGTAATTCTATATAACGTTATACGTTATAGCGTAATACTATATAACGTTATACGTTATAACGTAATACTACATATCGTTATACTATATAAAGTATTACCATATAACGTTATACGTTATAACGTATTACTATATAACGGTATAGTTTATAATGTAATTCTATATAACGTTATACGTTATAACGTAATACTATATATCGTTATGCGTTATAACGTAATACTATATAACGTTATAGATTATAACGTAATTCTATATAACGTTATACGTTATAAAGTAATACAATATAACGTTATATGTTATAACGTATTAGCATATAATGTTATACGTTATAACGTAATACTATATAACGTTATAGATTATAACGTAATTCTATATAACGTTATACGTTATAAAGTAATACAATATAACGTTATAGGTTATAACGTAATACTATATAACGTTATACGATATAACGTAATACTATATAACGTTATACGTTATAACGTAATACTACAAAACGTTATACGTTCTAACGTATTACCATATAACGTTATACGTAATATCGTAATACTATATAATGGTATACGCTATAACGTAATAATATATAACGTTATACTATATAATGTTATACGTTATAACGTAATACTATGTAACGTTATACGCTATAATGTATTACCATATAACGTTATACGTTATAACGTAATACTACATAACGTTATACGTTATAACGTATTACCATATGACGTTATACGTTATATCCTAATACTATATAATGGTATACGCTATAACGTAATAATATATAACGTTATACTATATAATGTTATACGTTATAACGTAATACTATGTAACGTTATACGCTATAATGTATTACCATATAACGTTATACGTTATAACGTAATACTACATAACGTTATACGCCATAAGGTATTACCATATAACGTTTTACGTTATAACGTAGTACTACATAAGGTAATACGTTATAACGTAATACTACATAAGGTAATACGTTATAACGTAATACTACATGACGTTATACATTTTAACGGAATACTACATAACGTTATACGTAATAACGTTATACCACATAACGTTATACGTTATAGCGGAAGCCATATAACGTTATACGTTATATCGTAATACTATGTAACGTTATACGCTATAACGTAATACTACATATCGTTATACTATATAACGTATTACCATATAACGTTATACGTTATAACGTAATACTATATAGGTTATAACGCAATTCTATATAACTTTAAACGTTATACCGTAATACCATCTAACGTTATGCGTTATAACGTAATACTATATAGCGTTATACGTTATAACGTAATACTATATAACATTATAAGTTATAACGTAATACTATATAACGTTTTAGGTTATAACGTAATACTACATTACGTTATACGTTATAACGTAATACTATATAACGTCATACGTTATAACATATTACCAGATGACGTTATACGTTATATCGTATTACTACATAACGTTATACTATATAACGTATTACCACATAACGTTATACGTTATAACGTAATACTATATAACGTTATACGTTATAACGTAATACTCCATTTCATTATACTTTCTAACGTATTACCATATAACGGTTTGCGTTATAACGTAATACTACATAACGTTATACTATATAACGTAATACTATATAGGTTATAACGTAAATCTATATAACTTTAAACGTTATAACGTAATAGCACATAACGTTATACGTTATAACGTAATACTACATAACAGTATACGTTATAACGTAATACTACAGAACGTTATACGTTATAACGTAATACTATAAATCGTTATACGTTATAACGTAATACTATATAACGTTTTAGGTTATAACGTAATACTACATAACGTTATACGTTATAACGTGATACTATATAACGTCATACGTTATAACATATTACCAGATGACGTTATACGTTATATCGTAATACTACATAACGTTATACCATATAACGTATTACGACATAACGTTATACGTTATAACGTAATACTCCATATCATTATACTTTATAACGTATTACCATATAACGGTATACGTTATAACGTAATACTACATAACGTTATACTATATAACGTAATACTATATAGGTTATAACGTAAATCTATATAACTTTAAACGTTATAACGTAATACGACATAACGTTATACGTTATAACGTAACACTACATAACAGTATACGTTATAACGTAATACTACATAACGTTATACGTTATAACGTAATACTATAAATCGTTATACGTTATAACGTAATACTATATAACGTTTTAGGTTATAACGTAATACTACATATCGTTATACGTTATAGCGTAATACTATATAACGTCATACGTTATAACATATTACCAGATGACGTTATACGTTATATCGTAATACTACATGACGTTATACTATATAACGTGTTACCACGTAACGTTATACGTTATAACGTAATACTATATAACGTTATACGTTATAACGTAATACTCCATATCATTATACTCTATAACGTATTACCATATAACGGTATACGTTATAACGTAATACTACATAACGCTATACTATATAACGTAATACTATATAGGTTATAACGTAAATCTATATAACTTTAAACGTTATAACGTAATACCACATAACGTTATATGTCATAACGTAATACTATATAACGTTATACGTTATAACGAAATACTCCATATCATTATACTTTATAACGTATTACCATATAACGTTATACGTTATAACGTAATACTTCATAACGTTATACGTTATAACGTATTACCATATAACGGTATACGTTATAACGTAATACTATATAACGTTATTCGTTATAACGTAATACTATATAACGTTATACGTTATAACGTAATACCATATAACATTATACGTTATAACGTTATACTATATAACGTTATATGTTATAACGTAAAAGTTCATAACGTTATACGTCATAAAGTATTACCATATGACGCTATACGTTATAACGTAATATTATATAACGTTATACGTTATAACGTAATACATTACAACGTTATACGTTATATCATATTACCATATAACGATATACGTTATAACGTAATACTATATAAAGTTATACGTTATAACGTAATACATTATAACGTTATACGTTATATCATATTACCATATAACGATATACGTTATAACGTAATACTATATAACGTTATGCGTTATAACGTAATACTATATAACGTTATACGTTATAACGTAATACTATATAACGTTACACGTTATAACCTATTACCATATAACATTATACGTTATAACGTAATACTATATAACGTTATAGGTTATAACGTAATTCTATACAACGTTATACGTTATAACGTAATACTATATAACGTTATACGTTATAACGTTATATGTTACAACGTATTAACATATAACGTTATACGTTATAACGCAATACTACATAACGTTATACGTTCTAACGTATTAGCATATAACGCTATACGTTTTATCGTAATACTATATAACGTTATACGCTATAACGTAATACTATATAACGTTATACGTTATAACGTATTACTATATAACGGTATACGTTATAACGTTATATGTTACAACGTATTAACATATAACGTTATACGTTATAACGTAATACTACATAACGTTATACGTTCTACCGTATTAGCATATAACGTTATACGTTATAACGTATTACCATATAACATTATACGTTATAACGTAATACTATATAACGTTATACGTTATAACGTTATATGTTACAACGTATTAACATATAACGTTATACGTTATAACGTAATACTACATAACGTTATACGTTCTAACGTATTAGCATATAACGTTATACGTTATATCGTAATACTATATAACGTTATACGCTACAACGTAATACTATATAACGTTATACGTTATAACGTATTACCATATAACATTATACGTTATAACGTAATACTATATAACGTCATAGGTTATAACCTAATACTACATGACGTTCTACGTTATAACGTAATACTATATAACGTTATACGTTATAACATAATACTATATAACGTTATACGTTATAACGTAATACTATATAACGTTATACGTTATAACGTTATATGTTACAACGTATTAACATATAACGTTATACGTTATAACGCAATACTACATAACGTTATACGTTCTAACGTATTAGCATATAACGCTATACGTTTTATCGTAATACTATATAACGTTATACGCTATAACGTAATACTATATAACGTTATACGTTATAACGTATTACTATATAACGGTATACGTTATAACGTTATATGTTACAACGTATTAACATATAACGTTATACGTTATAACGTAATACTACATAACGTTATACGTTCTACCGTATTAGCATATAACGTTATACGTTATAACGTATAACCATATAACATTATACGTTATAACGTAATACTATATAACGTTATACGTTATAACGTTATATGTTACAACGTATTAACATATAACGTTATACGTTATAGCGTAATACTACATAACGTTATACGTTCTAACGTATTAGCATATAACGTTATACGTTATATCGTAATACTATATAACGTTATACGCTACAACGTAATACTATATAACGTTATACGTTATAACGTATTACCATATAACATTATACGTTATAACGTAATACTATATAACGTCATAGGTTATAACCTAATACTACATGACGTTCTACGTTATAACGTGATACTATATAACGTTATACGTTATAACATAATACTATATAACGTTATTCGTTATATCTTTATACTCCATATCGTTATATCTTATAACGTGTTACCATATAACGTTATACGTTATATCGTAATACTATATAGCGTTATACGTTATAACGTAATACTATATAACGTTATACGTTCTAACGTATTAGCATATAACGTTATACGTTATATCGTAATACTATATAGCGTAATACGTTATAACGTATTACCATATAACATAATACGTTATAACGTAATACTACATAACGTTATAGGTTATAACGAAATTCTATATAACGTTATACTTTATAATGTAATTCTATATAACGTTATACGTTCTAACGTATTAGCATATAACGTTATACGTTATATCGTAATACTATATAACGTTATACGTTATAACGTAATACTATATAACGTTATACGTTATAACGTAATACTATATAACGTTATACGTTATAACGTAATACTATATTACGTTATACGTTCTAACGTATTAGCATATAACATAATACGTTATAACGTAATACTATATATCGTTATACGTTATAACGTAATACTATATAACGTTATAGGTTATAACGTAATTCTATATAACGTCATACGTTATAACGTAATACAATATAACGTTATATGTTATAACGTATTACTATATAACGGTATACGTTATAACGTAATACTATATAACGTTATACGTTCTAACGTATTAGCATTTAACATTATAAGTTATAACGTAATGCTATATAACGTTTTAGATTATAACGTAATACTACATAACGTTATACGTTATAACGTAATACTATATAACGTCATACGTTATAACATATTACCAGATGACGTTATACGCTATTACGTATTACCATATGACGTCATACGTTATATCGTAATACTATATAATGTTATACGTTATAACGTAATAATGTATAACGTTATACTATGTAATGCTATACGTTATAACGTAATACTATATAACGTTGTACGCCATAATGTATTACCATATAACGTTTTACGTTATAACGTAATACTACATAAGGTAATACGTTATAACGTAACACTACATAACGTTATACGTTTTAACGGAATACTACATAACGTTATACGTAATAACATAATACTATATAACTTTATTCGTTATATCTTTATACTCCATATCGTTATATTTTATAACGTGTTACCATATAACGTTATACGTTATATCCTAACACTATATAATGGTATACGCTATAACGTAATAATATATAACGTTATACTATATAATGTTATACGTTATAACGTAATACTATGTAACGTTATACGCTATAATGTATTACCATATAACGTTATACGTTATAACGTAATACTACATAACGTTATACTCCATAAGGTATTACCATATAACGTTTTACGTTATAACGTAATACTACATAAGGTAATACGTTATAACGTAATACTACATAAGGTAATACGTTATAACGTAATACTACATGACGTTATACATTTTAACGGAATACTACATAACGTTATACGTAATAACGTTATACCACATAACGTTATACGTTATAGCGGAAGCCATATAACGTTGTACGTTATATCGTAATACTATATAACGTTATACGTTATAACGTATTACCATATAACATAATACGTTATAACGTAATACTATATAACGTTTTAGGTTATAACGAAATTCTATATAACGTTATACGTTATAACGTAGTACCATATAACGTTATACGTTATAACGTAATACTATATAACGTTATACGTTATAACGTAATACTACATAACGTTATACGTTCTAACGTATTACCATATAACGTTATACGTAATATCGTAATACTATATAATGTAATACGTTGTAACGTAATACTATATAACGCTATAGGTTATAACGTAAATCTATATAATGTTATACGTTATAACGTAATACTATGTAACGTTATACGCTATAACGTAATACTACATATCGTTATACTATATAACGTATTACCATATAACGTTATACGTTATAACGTAATACTATATAGGTTATAACGCAATTCTATATAACTTTAAACGTTATAACGTAGTACTATATAACGTTTTAGGTTATAACGTAATACTACATAACGTTACACGTTATAACGTAATACTATATAACGTCATACGTTATAACATATTACCAGATGACGTTAAACGTTATATCGTATTACTACATAACGTTATACTATATAACGTATTACCACATAACGTTATACGTTATAACGTAATACTATATAACGTTATACGTTATAACGTAATACTCCATATCATTATACTTTCTAACGTATTACCATATAACGGTTTACGTTATAACGTAATACTACATAACGTTATACTATATAACGTAATACTATATAGGTTATAACGTAAATCTATATATCTTTAAACGTTATAACGTAATAGCACATAACGTTATACGTTATAACGTAATACTACATAACAGTATACGTTATAACGTAATACTACAGAACGTTATACGTTATAACGTAATACTATAAATCGTTATACGTTATAACGTAATACTATATAACGTTTTAGGTTATAACGTAATACTACATAACGTTATACGTTATAACGTGATACTATATAACGTCATACGTTATAACATATTACCAGATGACGTTATACGTTATATCGAAATACTACATAACGTTATACTATATAACGTATTACGACATAACGTTATACGTTATAACGTAATACTCCATATCATTATACTTTATAACGTATTACCATATAACGGTATACGTTATAACGTAATACTATAAATCGTTATACGTTATAACGTAATACTATATAACGTTTTAGGTTATAACGTAATACTACATAACGTTATACGTTATAACGTAATACTATATAACGTCATACGTTATAACATATTACCAGATGACGTTATACGTTATATCGTAATACTACATGACGTTATACTATATAACGTGTTACCACATAACGTTATACGTTATAACGTAATACTATATAACGTTATACGTTATAACGTAATACTCCATATCATTATACTCTATAACGTATTACCATATAACGGTATACGTTATAACGTAATACTACATAACGTTATACTATATAACGTAATACTATATAGGTTATAACGTAAATCTATATAACTTTAAACGTTATAACGTAATACCACATAACGTTATATGTCATAACGTAATACTATATAACGTTATACGTTATAACGAAATACTCCATATCATTATACTTTATAACGTATTACCATATAACGTTATACGTTATAACGTAATACTTCATAACGTTATACGTTATAACGTATTACCATATAACGGTATACGTTATAACGTAATGCTATATAACGTTATTCGTTATAACGTAATACTATATAGCGTTATACGTTATAACATATTACCAGATGACGTTATACGTTATATCGTAATACTACATAACGTTATACTATATAACGTATTACCACATAACGTTATACGTTATAACGTAATACTATATAACGTTATACGTTATAACGTAATACTCCATATTATTATACTTTATAACGTATTACCATATAACGGTATACGTTATAACGTAATACCACATAACGTTATACGTTATAACGAAATACTCCATATCATTATACTTTATAACGTATTACCATATAACGTTATACGTTATAACGTAATACTATATAACGTTATACGTTATAACGTAATACTCCATATTATTATACTTTATAACGTATTACCATATAACGGTATACGTTATAACGTAATACCACATAACGTTATACGTTATAACGAAATACTCCATATCATTATACTTTATAACGTATTACCATATAACGTTATACGTTATAACGTAATACTATATAACGTTATACGTTATAACGTAATACTATATAACATTATACGTTATAAGGTTATACTATATAACGTTATATGTTATAACGTAAAAGTTCATAACGTTATACGTCATAAAGTATTACCATATAACGCTATACGTTATAACGTAATACTATATAACGTTATACGTTATAACGTAATACATTATAACGTTATACGTTATATCATATTACCATATAACGATATACGTTATAACGTAATACTATATAGGTTATAACGTAATTCTATATAACTTTAAACGTTATAACGTAATACTATATAACGTTATACGTTATAACGTAATACTCCATAATGTTATACGTTGTAACGTATTAGCATATAACGTTATACGTTATAACGTAATACTATATAACGTTCTACGTTATAACGTAATACTGAATAACGTTATACGTTACATCGTAATACTACATATCGTTATACTATATAACGTATTACCATATAACGTTATACGTTACAACGTAATACTATATAACATTATAAGTTATAACGTAATACTATATAACGTTATACGTTATAACGTAATACTATATAACGTTATACGTTATAACGTATTACCATATAACATAATACGTTATAACGTAATACTATATACCGTTATAGGTTATAACGAAATTCTATATAACGTTATACGTTATAACGTAATACTATATAACGTTATACGTTATAACGTAATACTATATAACGTTATACGTTATATCGTAATACTATATAACGTTATACGTTATAACGTAATACTATATAACGTTATACGTTATAACGTAATACTATATAACGTTATACGTTATAACGTAATACTACATAACGTTATACGTTCTAACGTATTAGCATATAAAGTTTTACGGTATAACGTATTGCCATATGACGTTATACGTTATATCGTAATACTACATAACGTTATAATTTATAATGTAATTCTATATAACGTTATACGTTATAACGTAATACTACATAACGTTATACGTTCTAACGTATTAGCATATAACGTTATACGTTATATCGTAATACTATATAACGTTATACGTTATAACGTATTACCATATAACATAATACGTTATAACGTAATACTATATATCGTTATACGTTATAACGTAATACTATATAACGTTATAGGTTATAACGTAATTCTATATAACGTCATACGTTATAACGTAATACAATATAACGTTATATGTTATAACGTATTAACATATAACGTTATACGTTATAACGTAATACTACATCATGTTATACGTTCTAACGTATTAGCATATAACGTTATACGTTATAACGTATTACTATATAACGGTATACGTTATAACGTAATACTATATAACGTTATACGTTCTAACGTATTAGCATTTAACATTATAAGTTATAACGTAATGCTATATAACGTTTTAGGTTATAACGTAATACTACATAACGTTATACGTTATAACGTAATACTATATAACGTCATACGTTATAACATATTACCAGATGACGTTATACGCTATTACGTATTACCATATGACGTCATACGTTATATCGTAATACTATATAACGTTATACGTTATAACGTAATACTATATAACGTTATACGTTATAACGTAATACTATATAACGTTATACGTTATAACGTAATACTATATAACGTTATACGTTATAACGTAATACTATATAACGTTATACGTTCTAACGTATTAGCATATAACGTTATACGTTATATCGTAATACTATATAACGTTATACGTTATAACGTATTACCATATAACATAATACGTTATAACGTAATACTATATATCGTTATACGTTATAACGTAATACTATATAACGTTATAGGTTATAACGTAATTCTATATAACGTCATACGTTATAACGTAATACAATATAACGTTATATGTTATAACGTATTAACATATAACGTTATACGTTATAACGTAATACTACATCATGTTATACGTTCTAACGTATTAGCATATAACGTTATACGTTATAACGTATTACTATATAACGGTATACGTTATAACGTAATACTATATAACGTTATACGTGCTAACGTATTAGCATTTAACATTATAAGTTATAACGTAATGCTATATAACGTTTTAGGTTATAACGTAATACTACATAACGTTATACGTTATAACGTAATACTATATAACGTCATACGTTATAACATATTACCAGATGACGTTATACGCTATTACGTATTACCATATGACGTCATACGTTATATCGTAATACTATATAATGTTATACGTTATAACGTAATAATGTATAACGTTATACTATGTAATGTTATACGTTATAACGTAATACTATATAACGTTGTACGCCATAATGTATTACCATATAACGTTTTACGTTATAACGTAATACTACATAAGGTAATACGTTATAACGTAACACTACATAACGTTATACGTTTTAACGGAATACTACATAACGTTATACGTAATAACATAATACTATATAACTTTATTCGTTATATCTTTATACTCCATATCGTTATATTTTATAACGTGTTACCATATAACGTTATACGTTATATCGTAATACTATATAACGTTATACGTTATAACGTAATACTATATAACGTTATAGGTTATAACGTAATTCTGTATAACGTTATACGTTATAAAGTAATACAATATAACGTTATATGTCATAACGTATTAACATATAACGTTATACGTTATAACGTAATACTATATAACGTTCTACGTTATAACGTAATACTATATAACGTTATAGGTTATAACGTAATTCTATATAACGTCATACGTTATAACGTAATACAATATAACGTTATATGTTATAACGTATTAACATATAACGTTATACGTTATAACGTAATACTACATCATGTTATACGTTCTAACGTATTAGCATATAACGTTATACGTTATAACTATATAACGGTATACGTTATAACGTAATACTATATAACGTTATACGTTCTAACGTATTAGCATTTAACATTATAAGTTATAACGTAATGCTATATAACGTTTTAGGTTATAACGTAATACTACATAACGTTATACGTTATAACGTAATACTATATAACGTCGTACGTTATAACATATTACCAGATGACGTTATACGCTATTACGTATTACCATATGACGTCATACGTTATATCGTAATACTATATAATGTTATACGTTATAACGTAATAATGTATAACGTTATACTATGTAATGTTATACGTTATAACGTAATACTATATAACGTTGTACGCCATAATGTATTACCATATAACGTTTTACGTTATAACGTAATACTACATGAGGTAATACGTTATAACGTAACACTACATAACGTTATACGTTTTAACGGTATACTACATAACGTTATACGTAATAACATAATACTATATAACTTTATTCGTTATATCTTTATACTCCATATCTTTATATTTTATAACGTGTTACCATATAACGTTATACGTTATATCGTAATACTATATAACGTTATACGTTATAACGTAATACTATATAACGTTATAGGTTATAACGTAATTCTGTATAACGTTATACGTTATAAAGTAATACAATATAACGTTATATGTTATAACGTATTAACATATAACGTTATACGTTATAACGTAATACTATATAACGTTCTACGTTATAACGTAATACTGAATAACGTTATACGTTACATCGTAATACTACATATCGTTATACTATATAACGTATTACCACATAACGTTATACGTTATAACGTAATACTATATAACGTTATACGTTATAACATATTACCAGATGACGTTATACGTTATATCGTAATACTACATAACGTTATACTATATAACGTATTACCACATAACGTTATACGTTATAACGTAATACTATATAACGTTCTACGTTATAACGTAATACTGAATAACGTTATACGTTACATCGTAATACTACATATCGTTATACTATATAACGTATTACCATATAACGTTATACGTTACAACGTAATACTATATAACATTATAAGTTATAACGTAATACTATATAACGTTATACGTTATAACGTAATACTACATAACGTTATACGTTCTAACGTATTAGCATATAACGTTATACGTTATAACGTATTACTATATAACGGTATAGTTTATACTGTAATTCTATATAACGTTATACGTTATAACGTATTAACATATAACGTTATACGTTATAACGTTATACTATCTAACGTAATACCATATAGGTTATAACGTAAATCTATATAACTTTAAACGTTATAACGTAATACCGCATAACGTTATACGTTATAACGTAATACTATATAACGTTATACGTTATAACATATTACCAGATGACGTTATACGTTATATCGTAATACTACATAACGTTATACTATATAACGTATTACCACATAACGTTATACGTTATAACGTAATACTATATAACGTTATACGTTATAACGTAATACTCCATATCATTATACTTTATAACGTATTACCATATAACGGTATACGTTATAACGTAATACCACATAACGTTATACGTTATAACGTAATACCATATAACGTTATACGTTGTAACGTAATACTATATAACGTTATTCGTTATAACGTAATACTATATAACGTTATACGTTATAACGTAATACTATATAACATTATACGTTATAAGGTTATACTATATAACGTTATATGTTATAACGTAAAAGTTCATAACGTTATACGTCATAAAGTATTACCATATAACGCTATACGTTATAACGTAATACTATATAACGTTATACGTTATAACGTAATACATTATAACGTTATACGTTATATCATATTACCATATAACGATATACGTTATAACGTAATACTATATAGGTTATAACGTAATTCTATATAACTTTAAACGTTATAACGTAATACTATATTACGTTATACGTTATAACGTAATACTCCATAATGTTATACGTTGTAACGTATTAGCATATAACGTTATACGTTATAACGTAATACTATATAACGCTCTACGTTATAACGTAATACTGAATAACGTTATACGTTACATCGTAATACTACATATCGTTATACTATATGACGTATTACCATATAACGTTATACGTTACAACGTAATACTATATAACATTATAAGTTATAACGTAATACTATATAACGTTATACGTTATAACGTAATACTACATAACGTTATACGTTCTAACGTATTAGCATATAACGTTATACGTTATATCGTAATACTATATAACGTTATACGCCATAACGTAATACTATATAACGCTATACGTTATAACATAATACTATATAACGTTATTCATTATATCTTTATACTCCATATCGTTATATCTTATAACGTGTTACCATATAACGTTATACGTTATATCGTAATACTATATAACGTTATACGTTATAACGTAATACTATATAACGTTATACGTTCTAACGTATTAGCATATAACGTTATACGTTATATCGTAATACTATATAACGTTATACGTTATAACGTATTACCATATAACATAATACGTTATAACGTAATACTATATAACGTTATAGGTTATAACGAAATTCTATATAACGTTATACGTTATAACGTAATACTATATAACGTTATACGTTATAACGTAATACTATATAACGTTATACGTTATAACGTAATACTACATAACGTTATACGTTCTAACGTATTAGCATATAAAGTTTTACGGTATAACGTATTGCCATATGACGTTATACGTTATATCGTAATACTACATAACGTTATACTTTATAATGTAATTCTATATAACGTTATGCGTTCTAACGTATTAGCATATAACGTTATACGTTATATCGTAATACTATATAACGTTATACGTTATAACGTAATACTATATAACGTTATACGTTATAACGTAATACTATATAACGTTATACGTTATAACGTAATACTATATAACGTTGTACGTTATAACGTAATACTATATAACGTTATAAGTTATAACGTAATACTATATAACGTTATACGTTCTAACGTATTAGCATATAACGTTATACGTTATATCGTAATACTATATAACGTTATACGTTATAACGTATTACCATATAACATAATACGTTATAACGTAATACTATATATCGTTATACGTTATAACGTAATACTATATAACGTTATAGGTTATAACGTAATTCTATATAACGTCATACGTTATAACGTAATACAATATAACGTTATAAGTTATAACGTATTAACATATAACGTTATACGTTATAACGTAATACTACATCATGTTATACGTTCTAACGTATTAGCATATAACGTTATACGTTATAACGTATTACTATATAACGGTATACGTTATAACGTAATACTATATAACGTTATACGTTCTAACGTATTAGCATTTAACATTATAAGTTATAACGTAATGCTATATAACGTTTTAGGCTATAACGTAATACTACATAACGTTATACGTTATAACGTAATACTATATAACGTCATACGTTATAACATATTACCAGATGACGTTATACGCTATTACGTATTACCATATGACGTCATACGTTATATCGTAATACTATATAATGTTATACGTTATAACGTAATAATGTATAACGTTATACTATGTAATGTTATACGTTATAACGTAATACTATATAACGTTGTACGCCATAATGTATTACCATATAACGTTTTACGTTATAACGTAATACTACATAAGGTAATACGTTATAATGTAACACTACATAACGTTATACGTTTTAACGGAATACTACATAACGTTATACGTAATAACATAATACTATATAACTTTATTCGTTATATCTTTATACTCCATATCGTTATATTTTATAACGTGTTACCATATAACGTTATACGTTATATCGTAATACTATATAACGTTATACGTTATAACGTAATACTATATAACGTTATAGGTTATAACGTAATTCTGTATAACGTTATACGTTATAAAGTAATACAATATAACGTTATATGTTATAACGTATTAACATATAACGTTATACGTTATAACGTAATACTATATAACGTTCTACGTTATAACGTAATACTGAATAACGTTATACCTTACATCGTAATACTACATATCGTTATACTATATAACGTATTACCACATAACGTTATACGTTATAACGTAATACTATATAACGTTATACGTTATAACGTAATACTCCATATCATTATACTTTATAACGTATTACCATATAACGGTATACGTTATAGCGTAATACCACATAACGTTATACGTTATAACGTAATACTATATAACGTTATACGTTATAACGTAATACTCCATATCATTATAGTTTGTAACGTATTACCATATAACGTTATACGTTATAACGTAATACTACATAACGTTATACGTTCTAACGTATTAGCATATAACGTTATACGTTATATCGTAATACTATATAATGTTATACGTTGTAACGTAATACTATATAACGTTATAGGTTATAACGTAATTCTATATAATGTTATACGTTATAACGTAATACTATGTAACGTTATACGTTATAACGTAATACTACATAACGTTATACTATATAACGTATTACCATATAACGTTGTACGTTATAACGTAATACTATATAGGTTATAACGTAATTCTATATAACTTTAAACGTTATAACGTAATACTATATTACGTTATACGTTATAACGTAATACTCCATAATGTTATACGTTGTAACGTATTACCATATAACGTTATACGTTATAACGTAATACTATATAACGTTACATGTTATAACGTATTAACATATAACGTTATACGTTATAACGTAATACTATATAACGTTCTACGTTATAACGTAATACTGAATAACGTTATACGTTACATCGTAATACTACATATCGTTATACTATATAACGTATTACCATATAACGTTATACGATATAACGTAATACTATATAGGTTATAACGTAAGTATATATAACTTTAAACGTTATAACGTAATACCATCCAACGTTATACGTTATAACGTAATACTATACAATGTTATACGTTATAACGTAATACTCCATATCGTTATACTTTATAACGTATTACCATATATCGTTATACGTTATAACGTAATACTATATAACATCATACGTTATATCGTATTACCATACAACGATATACGTTATAACGTAATACTATATAACGTTATACGTTATATCGTATTACCATGTAACGTTATACGTTATAACGTATTACCAAATAATGTTATACGTTATAACGTAATGCACCATAACGTTATACGTTATACCGTATTACCATATAAAGTTTTACGTTATAACGTATTGCCATATGACGTTATACGTTATATCGTAATACTGCATAACGTTATGCTTTATAACGTAAAACTATATAACGTTATACGTTATAACGTCTTACCATATAACGTTATACGTTATAAGGTAATACTATATAACGTAATACTATATAGGTTATAACGTAAATCTATATAACTTTAAACGTTATAACGTAATACCACATAACGTTATACGTTATAACGTAATACTATATAACGTTATACGTTATAACGTAATACTACATAACGTTATACGTTATAACGTATTACCATATAACGGTATACGTTATAACGTAATACTATATAACGTTATTCGTTATAACGTAATACTATATAACGTTATACGTTATGACGTATTACCATATAACGTTATACGTTATAACGTAATACTATATAACGTTATACGTTATAACCTATTACCATATAACATTATACGTTATAACGTAATACTGTATAACGTTATAGGTTATAACGTAATTCTATATAACGTTATACGTTATAACGTAACACTATAATAACGTTATACGTTACAACGTTATATGTTACAACGTATTAACATATAACGTTATACGTTATAACGTAATACTACATAACGTTATACGTTCTGACGTATTAGCATATAACGTTATACGTTATATCGTAATACTATATAACGTTATACGCTATAACGTAATACTATGTAACGTTATACGTCATAACGTATTACCATATAACATTATACGTTATAACGTAATACTATATAACGTTATAGGTTATAACGTAATACTGCATAATGTTATACGTTCTAACGTATTAGCATATAACGTTATACGTTATAACGTATTACTATATAACGGTATAGTTTATACTGTAATTCTATATAACGTTATACGTTATAACGTAATACTATATTACGTTATACGTTATAACGTATTACCATATAACGTTATACGTTATAACGTAATACTATATAACGTAATACTATATAGGTTATAACGTAAATCTATATAACTTTAAACGTTATAACGTAATACCACATAACGCTATACGTTATAACATAATACTGTATAACGTTATACGTTATAACGTAATACTATATAACGTTATACGTTATAACGTAATACTACATAACGTTATACGTTATAACGTAATAATATATAACGTTATACGTTATGACGTATTACCATATAACGTTATACGTTATAACGTAATACTATATAACGTTATACGTTATAACCTATTACCATATAACATTATACGTTATAACGTAATACTGTATAACGTTATAGGTTATAACGTAATTCTATATAACGTTATACGTTATAACGTAACACTATAATAACGTTATACGTTACAACGTTATATGTTACAACGTATTAACATATAACGCTATACGTCATAACGTAATACTACATAACGTTATACGTTCTGACGTATTAGCATATAACGTTATACGTTATATCGTAATACTATATAACGTTATACGCTATAACGTAATACTATGTAACGTTATACGTCATAACGTATTACCATATAACATTATACGTTATAACGTAATACTATATAACGTTATAGGTTATAACGTAATACTGCATAATGTTATACGTTCTAACGTATTAGCATATAACGTTATACGTTATAACGTATTACTACATAACGGTATAGTTTATACTGTAATTCTATATAACGTTATACGTTATAACGTATTACCATATAACGTTATACGTTATAACGTTATACTATATAACGTAATACTATATAGGTTATAACGTAAATCTATATAACTTTAAACGTTATAACGTAATACCACATAACGTTATACGTTATAACGTAATACTCCATATCATTATACTTTATAACGTATTACCATATAACGGTATACGTTATAACGTAATACTACATAACGTTATACGTTATAACGTAATACTATATAACGTTATACGTTATAACGTAATACTCCATATCATTATACTTTATAACGTATTACCATATAACGTTATACGTTATAACGTAATACTATATAACGTTATACGTTATATCGTATTACCATATAACGTTATACGTTATAACGTAATACTATATAACGTTATACGTTATAACGTAATACTATAAATCGTTATACGTTATAACGTAATACTATATAACGTTATAGGTTATAACGTAATACTATATAACGTTATAGGTTATAACGTAATACTATATAACGTTATAGGTTATAACGTAATACTGCATAATGTTATACGTTCTAACGTATTAGCATATAACGTTATACGTTATAACGTATTACTATATAACGGTATAGTTTATACTGTAATTCTATATAACGTTATACGTTATAACGTATTACCATATAACGTTATACGTTATAACGTTATACTATATAACGTAATACTATATAGGTTATAACGTAAATCTATATAACTTTAAACGTTATAACGTAATACCACATAACGTTATACGTTATAACGTAATACTCCATATCATTATACTTTATAACGTATTACCATATAACGGTATACGTTATAACGTAATACTACATAACGTTATACGTTATAACGTAATACTATATAACGTTATACGTTATAACGTAATACTATATAACGTTATACGTTATAACGTAATACTCCATATCATTATACTTTATAACGTATTACCATATAACGTTATACGTTATAACGTAATACTATATAACGTTATACGTTATATCGTATTACCATATAACGTTATACGTTATAACGTAATACTATATAACGTTATACGTTATAACGTAATACTATAAATCGTTATACGTTATAACGTAATACTATATAACGTTATAGGTTATAACGTAATACTATATAACGTTATAGGTTATAACGTAATACTATATAACGTTATACGTTATATCGTATTACCATATAACGTTATACGTTATAACGTAATACTATATAACGTTACATGTTATAACGTATTAACATATAACGTTATACGTTATAACGTAATACTGAATAACGTTATACGTTACATCGTAATACTACATATCGTTATACTATATAACGTATTACCATATAACGTTATACGATATAACGTAATACTATATAGGTTATAACGTAATTATATATAACTTTAAACGTTATAACGTAATACCATCCAACGTTATACGTTATAACGTAATACTATATAATGTTATACGTTATAACGTAATACTCCATATCGTTATACTTTATAACGTATTACCATATATCGTTATACGTTATAACGTAATACTATATAACATCATACGTTATATCGTATTACCATACAACGATATACGTTATAACGTAATACTATATAACGTTATACGTTATATCTTATTACCATGTAACGTTATACGTTATAACGTATTACCAAATAATGTTATACGTTATAACGTAATGCACCATAACGTTATACGTTATACCGTATTACCATATAAAGTTTTACGTTATAACGTATTGCCATATGACGTTATACGTTATATCGTAATACTACATAACGTTATGCTTTATAACGTAAAACTATATAACGTTATACGTTATAACGTCTTACCATATAACGTTATACGTTATAAGGTAATACTATATAACGTAATTCTATATAGGTTATAACGTAAATCTATATAACTTTAAACGTTATAACGTAATACCACATAACGTTATACGTTATAACGTAATACTATATAACGTTATACGTTATAACGTAATACTACATAACGTTATACGTTATAACGTATTACCATATAACGGTATACGTTATAACGTAATACTATATAACGTTATTCGTTATAACGTAATACTATATAACGTTATACTTTATAACGTTATATGTTATAACGTAAAAGTTCATAACGTTATACGTAATAAAGTATTATCATATAAAGCTATACGTTATAACGTAATACTATATAACGTTATTCGTTATAACGTAATACTATATAACGTTATACGTTATAACGTTATACTTTATAACGTTATATGTTATAACGTAAAAGTTCATAACGTTATACGTAAGAAAGTATTATCATATAACGCTATACGTTATAACGTAATACTATATTACGTTATACGTTATAACGTATTACCATATAACGTTATACGTTATAACGTAATACTATATAACGTAATACTATATAGGTTATAACGTAAATCTATATAACTTTAAACGTTATAACGTAATACCACATAACGCTATACGTTATAACATAATACTATATAACGTTATACGTTATAACGTAATACTATATAACGTTATACGTTATATCATATTACCATATAACGTTATACGTTATAACGTAATTCTATATAACGTTATACGCTATAACGTAATACTATGTAACGTTATACGTCATAACGTATTACCATATAACATTATACGTTATAACGTAATACTATATAACGTTATAGGTTATAACGTAATACTGCATAATGTTATACGTTCTAACGTATTAGCATATAACGTTATACGTTATAACGTATTACTATATAACGGTATAGTTTATACTGTAATTCTATATAACGTTATACGTTATAACGTAATACTATATTACGTTATACGTTATAACGTATTACCATATAACGTTATACGTTATAACGTAATACTATATAACGTAATACTATATAGGTTATAACGTAAATCTATATAACTTTAAACGTTATAACGTAATACCACATAACGCTATACGTTATAACATAATACTGTATAACGTTATACGTTATAACGTAATACTATATAACGTTATACGTTATAACGTAATACTACATAACGTTATACGTTATAACGTAATAATATATAACGTTATACGTTATGACGTATTACCATATAACGTTATACGTTATAACGTAATACTATATAACGTTATACGTTATAACCTATTACCATATAACATTATACGTTATAACGTAATACTGTATAACGTTATAGGTTATAACGTAATTCTATATAACGTTATACGTTATAACGTAACACTATAATAACGTTATACGTTACAACGTTATATGTTACAACGTATTAACATATAACGCTATACGTCATAACGTAATACTACATAACGTTATACGTTCTGACGTATTAGCATATAACGTTATACGTTATATCGTAATACTATATAACGTTATACGCTATAACGTAATACTATGTAACGTTATACGTCATAACGTATTACCATATAACATTATACGTTATAACGTAATACTATATAACGTTATAGGTTATAACGTAATACTGCATAATGTTATACGTTCTAACGTATTAGCATATAACGTTATACGTTATAACGTATTACTACATAACGGTATAGTTTATACTGTAATTCTATATAACGTTATACGTTATAACGTATTACCATATAACGTTATACGTTATAACGTTATACTATATAACGTAATACTATATAGGTTATAACGTAAATCTATATAACTTTAAACGTTATAACGTAATACCACATAACGTTATACGTTATAACGTAATACTCCATATCATTATACTTTATAACGTATTACCATATAACGGTATACGTTATAACGTAATACTACATAACGTTATACGTTATAACGTAATACTATATAACGTTATACGTTATAACGTAATACTCCATATCATTATACTTTATAACGTATTACCATATAACGTTATACGTTATAACGTAATACTATATAACGTTATACGTTATATCGTATTACCATATAACGTTATACGTTATAACGTAATACTATATAACGTTATACGTTATAACGTAATACTATAAATCGTTATACGTTATAACGTAATACTATATAACGTTATAGGTTATAACGTAATACTATATAACGTTATAGGTTATAACGTAATACTGCATAATGTTATACGTTCTAACGTATTAGCATATAACGTTATACGTTATAACGTATTACTATATAACGGTATAGTTTATACTGTAATTCTATATAACGTTATACGTTATAACGTATTACCATATAACGTTATACGTTATAACGTTATACTATATAACGTAATACTATATAGGTTATAACGTAAATCTATATAACTTTAAACGTTATAACGTAATACCACATAACGTTATACGTTATAACGTAATACTCCATATCATTATACTTTATAACGTATTACCATATAACGGTATACGTTATAACGTAATACTACATAACGTTATACGTTATAACGTAATACTATATAACGTTATACGTTATAACGTAATACTCCATATCATTATACTTTATAACGTATTACCATATAACGTTATACGTTATAACGTAATACTATATAACGTTATACGTTATATCGTATTACCATATAACGTTATACGTTATAACGTAATACTATATAACGTTATACGTTATAACGTAATACTATAAATCGTTATACGTTATAACGTAATACTATATAACGTTATAGGTTATAACGTAATACTATATAACGTTATAGGTTATAACGTAATACTATATAACGTTATACGTTATATCGTATTACCATATAACGTTATACGTTATAACGTAATACTATATAACGTTACATGTTATAACGTATTAACATATAACGTTATACGTTATAACGTAATACTGAATAACGTTATACGTTACATCGTAATACTACATATCGTTATACTATATAACGTATTACCATATAACGTTATACGATATAACGTAATACTATATAGGTTATAACGTAATTATATATAACTTTAAACGTTATAACGTAATACCATCCAACGTTATACGTTATAACGTAATACTATATAATGTTATACGTTATAACGTAATACTCCATATCGTTATACTTTATAACGTATTACCATATATCGTTATACGTTATAACGTAATACTATATAACATCATACGTTATATCGTATTACCATACAACGATATACGTTATAACGTAATACTATATAACGTTATACGTTATATCTTATTACCATGTAACGTTATACGTTATAACGTATTACCAAATAATGTTATACGTTATAACGTAATGCACCATAACGTTATACGTTATACCGTATTACCATATAAAGTTTTACGTTATAACGTATTGCCATATGACGTTATACGTTATATCGTAATACTACATAACGTTATGCTTTATAACGTAAAACTATATAACGTTATACGTTATAACGTCTTACCATATAACGTTATACGTTATAAGGTAATACTATATAACGTAATTCTATATAGGTTATAACGTAAATCTATATAACTTTAAACGTTATAACGTAATACCACATAACGTTATACGTTATAACGTAATACTATATAACGTTATACGTTATAACGTAATACTACATAACGTTATACGTTATAACGTATTACCATATAACGGTATACGTTATAACGTAATACTATATAACGTTATTCGTTATAACGTAATACTATATAACGTTATACTTTATAACGTTATATGTTATAACGTAAAAGTTCATAACGTTATACGTAATAAAGTATTATCATATAAAGCTATACGTTATAACGTAATACTATATAACGTTATTCGTTATAACGTAATACTATATAACGTTATACGTTATAACGTTATACTTTATAACGTTATATGTTATAACGTAAAAGTTCATAACGTTATACGTAAGAAAGTATTATCATATAACGCTATACGTTATAACGTAATACTATATTACGTTATACGTTATAACGTATTACCATATAACGTTATACGTTATAACGTAATACTATATAACGTAATACTATATAGGTTATAACGTAAATCTATATAACTTTAAACGTTATAACGTAATACCACATAACGCTATACGTTATAACATAATACTATATAACGTTATACGTTATAACGTAATACTATATAACGTTATACGTTATATCATATTACCATATAACGTTATACGTTATAACGTAATAATATGTAACGTTATACGTTATAACGTATTACCATATAACATTATACGTTATAACGTAATTCTATATAACGTTATACGTTATAACGTAATACTAAATAACGTTATACGTTACATCGTAATACTACATAACGTTATACTATATAACGTACTACCATATAACGATATACGCTATAACGTAATACTATATAACGTTATACGTTATAATGTATTACCATATAACATTATACGTTATAACGTAATACTATATAACGTTATAGGTTATAACGTAATTCTATATAACGTTATACGTTATAACGTAATACTAAATAACGTTATACGTTACATCGTAATACTACATAACGTTATACTATATAACGTACTACCATATAACGATATACGTTATAACGTAATACTATATAACGGTATACGTTATAACGTAATACTGAATAACGTTATTCGTTACATCGTAATACTACACATTGATATACTATATAACGTATTACCATATAACGTTATACGTTATAACGTAATACTATATAGGTTATAACGTAATTCTATATAACTTTAAACGTTATAACGTAATACCATATAACGTTATACGTTATAACGTAATACTATATAACGTTATACGTTATAACGTAATACTCCATATCGTTATACTTTATAACTTATTACCATATAACGTTATACGTTATAACGTAATGCTACATAACGTTATACGTTATAACGTAATACTATATAACGTTATTCGTTATAACGTAATACTATATAACGTTATACGTTATAACGTAATACTATATAACATTATACGTTATAAGGTTATACTATATAACGTTATATGTTATAACGTAAAAGTTCATAACGTTATACATCATAAAGTATTACCATATAACGCTATACGTTATAACGTAATACTATATAACGTTATACGTTATAACGTAATACATTATAACGTTATACGTTATATCATATTACCATATAACGATATACGTTATAACGTAATACTATATAGGTTATAACGTAATTCTATATAACTTTAAACGTTATAACGTAATACTATATTACGTTATACGTTATAACGTAATACTCCATAATGTTATACGTTGTAACGTATTAGCATATAACGTTATACGTTATAACGTAATACTATATAACGTTCTACGTTATAACGTAATACTGAATAACGTTATACGTTACATCGTAATACTACATATCGTTATACTATATAACGTATTACCATATAACGTTATACGTTACAACGTAATACTATATAACATTATAAGTTATAACGTAATACTATATAACGTTATACGTTATAACGTAATACTACATAACGTTATACGTTCTAACGTATTAGCATATAACGTTATACGTTATATCGTAATACTATATAACGTTATACGCCATAACGTAATACTATATAACGTTATACGTTATAACATAATACTATATAACGTTATTCATTATATCTTTATACTCCATATCGTTATATCTTATAACGTGTTACCATATAACGTTATACGTTATATCGTAATACTATATAACGTTATACGTTATAACGTAATACTATATAACGTTATACGTTCTAACGTATTAGCATATAACGTTATACGTTATATCGTAATACTATATAACGTTATACGTTATAACGTATTACCATATAACATAATACGTTATAACGTAATACTATATAACGTTATAGGTTATAACGAAATTCTATATAACGTTATACGTTATAACGTAATACTATATAACGTTATACGTTATAACGTAATACTATATAACGTTATACGTTATAACGTAATACTACATAACGTTATACGTTCTAACGTATTAGCATATAAAGTTTTACGGTATAACGTATTGCCATATGACGTTATACGTTATATCGTAATACTACATAACGTTATACTTTATAATGTAATTCTATATAACGTTATGCGTTCTAACGTATTAGCATATAACGTTATACGTTATATCGTAATACTATATAACGTTATACGTTATAACGTAATACTATATAACGTTATACGTTATAACGTAATACTATATAACGTTATACGTTATAACGTAATACTATATAACGTTGTACGTTATAACGTAATACTATATAACGTTATACGTTATAACGTAATACTATATAACGTTATACGTTCTAACGTATTAGCATATAACGTTATACGTTATATCGTAATACTATATAACGTTATACGTTATAACGTATTACCATATAACATAATACGTTATAACGTAATACTATATATCGTTATACGTTATAACGTAATACTATATAACGTTATAGGTTATAACGTAATTCTATATAACGTTATACGTTATAACGTAATACTCCATATCATTATAGTTTGTAACGTATTACCATATAACGTTATACGTTATAACGTAATACTACATAACGTTATACGTTCTAACGTATTAGCATATAACGTTATACGTTATATCGTAATACTATATAATGTTATACGTTGTAACGTAATACTATATAACGTTATAGGTTATAACGTAATTCTATATAATGTTATACGTTATAACGTAATACTATGTAACGTTATACGTTATAACGTAATACTACATAACGTTATACTATATAACGTATTACCATATAACGTTGTACGTTATAACGTAATACTATATAGGTTATAACGTAATTCTATATAACTTTAAACGTTATAACGTAATACTATATTACGTTATACGTTATAACGTAATACTCCATAATGTTATACGTTGTAACGTATAACCATATAACGTTATACGTTATAACGTAATACTATATAACGTTACATGTTATAACGTATTAACATATAACGTTATACGTTATAACGTAATACTATATAACGTTCTACGTTATAACGTAATACTGAATAACGTTATACGTTACATCGTAATACTACATATCGTTATACTATATAACGTATTACCATATAACGTTATACGATATAACGTAATACTATATAGGTTATAACGTAAGTATATATAACTTTAAACGTTATAACGTAATACCATCCAACGTTATACGTTATAACGTAATACTATACAATGTTATACGTTATAACGTAATACTCCATATCGTTATACTTTATAACGTATTACCATATATCGTTATACGTTATAACGTAATACTATATAACATCATACGTTATATCGTATTACCATACAACGATATACGTTATAACGTAATACTATATAACGTTATACGTTATATCGTATTACCATGTAACGTTATACGTTATAACGTATTACCAAATAATGTTATACGTTATAACGTAATGCACCATAACGTTATACGTTATACCGTATTACCATATAAAGTTTTACGTTATAACGTATTGCCATATGACGTTATACGTTATATCGTAATACTGCATAACGTTATGCTTTATAACGTAAAACTATATAACGTTATACGTTATAACGTCTTACCATATAACGTTATACGTTGTAAGGTAATACTATATAACGTAATACTATATAGGTTATAACGTAAATCTATATAACTTTAAACGTTATAACGTAATACCACATAACGTTATACGTTATAACGTAATACTATATAACGTTATACGTTATAACGTAATACTACATAACGTTATACGTTATAACGTATTACCATATAACGGTATACGTTATAACGTAATACTATATAACGTTATTCATTATAACGTAATACTATATAACGTTATACGTTATGACGTATTACCATATAACGTTATACGTTATAACGTAATACTATATAACGTTATACGTTATAACCTATTACCATATAACATTATACGTTATAACGTAATACTGTATAACGTTATAGGTTATAACGTAATTCTATATAACGTTATACGTTATAACGTAACACTATAATAACGTTATACGTTACAACGTTATATGTTACAACGTATTAACATATAACGTTATACGTTATAACGTAATACTACATAACGTTATACGTTCTGACGTATTAGCATATAACGTTATACGTTATATCGTAATACTATATAACGTTATACGCTATAACGTAATACTATGTAACGTTATACGTCATAACGTATTACCATATAACATTATACGTTATAACGTAATACTATATAATGTTATAGGTTATAACGTAATACTGCATAATGTTATACGTTCTAACGTATTAGCATATAACGTTATACGTTATAACGTATTACTATATAACGGTATAGTTTATACTGTAATTCTATATAACGTTATACGTTATAACGTAATACTATATTACGTTATACGTTATAACGTATTACCATATAACGTTATACGTTATAACGTAATACTATATAACGTAATACTATATAGGTTATAACGTAAATCTATATAACTTTAAACGTTATAACGTAATACCACATAACGCTATACGTTATAACATAATACTGTATAACGTTATACGTTATAACGTAATACTATATAACGTTATACGTTATAACGTAATACTACATAACGTTATACGTTATAACGTAATAATATATAACGTTATACGTTATGACGTATTACCATATAACGTTATACGTTATAACGTAATACTATATAACGTTATACGTTATAACCTATTACCATATAACATTATACGTTATAACGTAATACTGTATAACGTTATAGGTTATAACGTAATTCTATATAACGTTATACGTTATAACGTAACACTATAATAACGTTATACGTTACAACGTTATATGTTACAACGTATTAACATATAACGCTATACGTCATAACGTAATACTACATAACGTTATACGTTCTGACGTATTAGCATATAACGTTATACGTTATATCGTAATACTATATAACGTTATACGCTATAACGTAATACTATGTAACGTTATACGTCATAACGTATTACCATATAACATTATACGTTATAACGTAATACTATATAACGTTATAGGTTATAACGTAATACTGCATAATGTTATACGTTCTAACGTATTAGCATATAACGTTATACGTTATAACGTATTACTACATAACGGTATAGTTTATACTGTAATTCTATATAACGTTATACGTTATAGCGTATTACCATATAACGTTATACGTTATAACGTTATACTATATAACGTAATACTATATAGGTTATAACGTAAATCTATATAACTTTAAACGTTATAACCTAATACCACATAACGTTATACGTTATAACGTAATACTCCATATCATTATACTTTATAACGTATTACCATATAACGGTATACGTTATAACGTAATACTACATAACGTTATACGTTATAACGTAATACTATATAACGTTATACGTTATAACGTAATACTCCATATCATTATACTTTATAACGTATTACCATATAACGTTATACGTTATAACGTAATACTATATAACGTTATACGTTATATCGTATTACCATATAACGTTATACGTTATAACGTAATACTATATAACGTTATACGTTATAACGTAATACTATAAATCGTTATACGTTATAACGTAATACTATATAACGTTATAGGTTATAACGTAATACTATATAACGTTATAGGTTATAACGTAATACTGCATAATGTTATACGTTCTAACGTATTAGCATATAACGTTATACGTTATAACGTATTACTATATAACGGTATAGTTTATACTGTAATTCTATATAACGTTATACGTTATAACGTATTACCATATAACGTTATACGTTATAACGTTATACTATATAACGTAATACTATATAGGTTATAACGTAAATCTATATAACTTTAAACGTTATAACGTAATACCACATAACGCTATACGTTATAACATAATACTGTATAACGTTATACGTTATAACGTATTACCATATAACGTTATACGTTATAACGTAATACTATATAACGTTATACGTTATATCGTATTACCATATAACGTTATACGTTATAACGTAATACTATATAACGTTATACGTTATAACGTAATACTATAAATCGTTATACGTTATAACGTAATACTCTATAACGTTATAGGTTATAACGTAATACTATATAACGTTATAGGTTATAACGTAATACTATATAACGTTATACGTTATATCTTATTACCATGTAACGTTATACGTTATAACGTATTACCAAATAATGTTATACGTTATAACGTAATGCACCATAACGTTATACGTTATACCGTATTACCATATAAAGTTTTACGTTATAACGTATTGCCATATGACGTTATACGTTATATCGTAATACTACATAACGTTATGCTTTATAACGTAAAACTATATAACGTTATACGTTATAACGTCTTACCATATAACGTTATACGTTATAAGGTAATACTATATAACGTAATACTATATAGGTTATAACGTAAATCTATATAACTTTAAACGTTATAACGTAATACCACATAACGTTATACGTTATAACGTAATACTATATAACGTTATACGTTATAACGTAATACTACATAACGTTATACGTTATAACGTATTACCATATAACGGTATACGTTATAACGTAATACTATATAACGTTATTCGTTATAACGTAATACTATATAACGTTATACTTTATAACGTTATATGTTATAACGTAAAAGTTCATAACGTTATACGTAATAAAGTATTATCATATAACGCTATACGTTATAACGTAATACTATATAACGTTATTCGTTATAACGTAATACTATATAACGTTATGCGTTATAACGTTATACTTTATAACGTTATATGTTATAACGTAAAAGTTCATAACGTTATACGTAATAAAGTATTATCATATAACGCTATACGTTATAACGTAATACTATATTACGTTATACGTTATAACGTATTACCATATAACGTTATACGTTATAACGTAATACTATATAACGTAATACTATATAGGTTATAACGTAAATCTATATAACTTTAAACGTTATAACGTAATACCACATAACGCTATACGTTATAACATAATACTATATAACGTTATACGTTATAACGTAATACTATATAACGTTATACGTTATATCATATTACCATATAACGTTATACGTTATAACGTAATAATATGTAACGTTATACGTTATAACGTATTACCATATAACATTATACGTTATAACGTAATTCTATATAACGTTATACGTTATAACATAATACTAAATAACGTTATACGTTACATCGTAATACTACATAACGTTATACTATATAACGTACTACCATATAACGATATACGCTATAACGTAATACTATATAACGTTATACGTTATAATGTATTACCATATAACATTATACGTTATAACGTAATACTATATAACGTTATAGGTTATAACGTAATTCTATATAACGTTATACGTTATAACGTAATACTAAATAACGTTATACGTTACATCGTAATACTACATAACGTTATACTATATAACGTACTACCATATAACGATATACGTTATAACGTAATACTATATAACGGTATACGTTATAACGTAATACTGAATAACGTTATTCGTTACATCGTAATACTACACATTGATATACTATATAACGTATTACCATATAACGTTATACGTTATAACGTAATACTATATAGGTTATAACGTAATTCTATATAACTTTAAACGTTATAACGTAATACCATATAACGTTATACGTTATAACGTAATACTATATAACGTTATACGTTATAACGTAATACTCCATATCGTTATACTTTATAACTTATTACCATATAACGTTATACGTTATAACGTAATGCTACATAACGTTATACGTTATAACGTAATACTATATAACATTATACGTTATAACGTAATACTATATAACGTTATACGTTATATCGTAATACTATATAACGTTATACGCTATAACGTAATACTATGTAACGTTATACGTCATAACGTATTACCATATAACATTATACGTTATAACGTAATACTATATAACGTAATACTATATAGGTTATAACGTAAATCTAAATAACTTTAAACGTTATAGCGTAATACCACATAACGTTATACGTCATAACGTAATAATATATAACGTTATACGTTATAACGTAATACTCCATATCATTATACTTTATAACATATTACAATATAACGTTATACGTTATAACGTAATACTACATAACGTTATACGTTATAGCGTATTACCATCTAACGGTATACGTTATAACGTAATACTATATAACATTATACGTTATAACGTTATACTATATAACGTTATATGTTATAACGTAAAAGTTCATAACGTTATACGTCATAAAGTATTACCGTATAACGCTATACGTTATAACGTAATACTATATAACGTTATACGTTATAACGTAATACATTATAACGTTATACGTTATATCATATTACCATATAACGATATACGTTATAATGTAATACTATATAACGTTATGCGTTATAACGTAATACTATAATAACGTTATACGTTATAACGTTATATGTTACAACGTATTAACATATAACGTTATACGTTATAACGTAATACTACATAACGTTATACGATCTACCGTATGAGCATATAAAGTTATACGTTATATCGTAATACTATATAATGTTATACGTTATAACGTAATACTATATGACGTTATAGGTTATAACGTAATTCTATATAACGTTATACGTTATAACGTAATACTAAATAACGTTATACGTTACATCGTAATACTACATAACGTTATACTATATAACGTACTACCATATAACGATATACGCTATAACGTAATACTATATAACGTTATACGTTATAACGTATTACCATATAACATTATACGTTATAACGTAATACTATATAACGTTATAGGTTATAACGTAATTCTATATAACGTTATACGTTATAACGTAATACTAAATAACGTTATACGTTACATCGTAATACTACATAACGTTATACTATATAACGTACTACCATATAACGATATACGTTATAACGTAATACTATATAACGTTATACGTTATAACGTATTACCATATAACGTTATACGTTATAACGTAATACTATATAACGTTATTCGTTATAACGTAATACTATATAACGTTATACGTTATAACGTTATACTTTATAACGTTATATGTTATAACGTAAAAGTTCATAACGTTATACGTAATAAAGTATTATCATATAACGCTATACGTTATAACGTAATACTATATAACGTTATTCGTTATAACGTAATACTATATAACGTTATACGTTATAACGTTATACTTTATAACGTTATATGTTATAACGTAAAAGTTCATAACGTTATACGTAATAAAGTATTATCATATAACGCTATACGTTATAACGTAATACTATATTACGTTATACGTTATAACGTATTACCATATAACGTTATACGTTATAACGTAATACTATATAACGTAATACTATATAGGTTATAACGTAAATCTATATAACTTTAAACGTTATAACGTAATACCACATAACGCTATACGTTATAACATAATACTATATAACGTTATACGTTATAACGTAATACTATATAACGTTATACGTTATATCATATTACCATATAACGTTATACGTTATAACGTAATAATATGTAACGTTATACGTTATAACGTATTACCATATAACATTATACGTTATAACGTAATTCTATATAACGTTATACGTTATAACGTAATACTAAATAACGTTATACGTTACATCGTAATACTACATAACGTTATACTATATAACGTACTACCATATAACGATATACGCTATAACGTAATACTATATAACGTTATACGTTATAATGTATTACCATATAACATTATACGTTATAACGTAATACTATATAACGTTATAGGTTATAACGTAATTCTATATAACGTTATACGTTATAACGTAATACTAAATAACGTTATACGTTACATCGTAATACTACATAACGTTATACTATATAACGTACTACCATATAACGATATACGTTATAACGTAATACTATATAACGGTATACGTTATAACGTAATACTGAATAACGTTATTCGTTACATCGTAATACTACACATTGATATACTATATAACGTATTACCATATAACGTTATACGTTATAACGTAATACTATATAGGTTATAACGTAATTCTATATAACTTTAAACGTTATAACGTAATACCATATAACGTTATACGTTATAACGTAATACTATATAACGTTATACGTTATAACGTAATACTCCATATCGTTATACTTTATAACTTATTACCATATAACGTTATACGTTATAACGTAATGCTACATAACGTTATACGTTATAACGTAATACTATATAACATTATACGTTATAACGTAATACTATATAACGTTATAGGATATAAAGTAATACTACATAACGTTATGCTATATAACGTGCTACCATATAACGATATACGTTATAACGTAATACTATATAACGGTATACGTTATAACGTAATACTATATAACGTCATACGTTATAACGTATTACTATATAACGTTATAAGTTATAAGGTAATACTATATAACGTTATAAGTTATATCGTAATATTACATAACGATATACTTTATAACGTATTACCATATAACGGTATACGTTATAACGTAATACTACATAACGTTATACGTTATAACGTAATACTATATAACGTTATACGTTATATCGTAATACTATATAACGTTATACGCTATAACGTAATACTATGTAACGTTATACGTCATAACGTATTACCATATAACATTATACGTTATAACGTAATACTATATAACGTAATACTATATAGGTTATAACGTAAATCTAAATAACTTTAAACGTTATAGCGTAATACCACATAACGTTATACGTCATAACGTAATAATATATAACGTTATACGTTATAACGTAATACTCCATATCATTATACTTTATAACATATTACAATATAACGTTATACGTTATAACGTAATACTACATAACGTTATACGTTATAGCGTATTACCATATAACGGTATACGTTATAACGTAATACTATATAACATTATACGTTATAACGTTATACTATATAACGTTATATGTTATAACGTAAAAGTTCATAACGTTATACGTCATAAAGTATTACCGTATAACGCTATACGTTATAACGTAATACTATATAACGTTATACGTTATAACGTAATACATTATAACGTTATACGTTATATCATATTACCATATAACGATATACGTTATAATGTAATACTATATAACGTTATGCGTTATAACGTAATACTATAATAACGTTATACGTTATAACGTTATATGTTACAACGTATTAACATATAACGTTATACGTTATAACGTAATACTACATAACGTTATACGATCTACCGTATGAGCATATAAAGTTATACGTTATATCGTAATACTATATAATGTTATACGTTATAACGTAATACTATATAACGTTATAGGTTATAACGTAATTCTATATAACGTTATACGTTATAACGTAATACTAAATAACGTTATACGTTACATCGTAATACTACATAACGTTATACTATATAACGTACTACCATATAACGATATACGCTATAACGTAATACTATATAACGTTATACGTTATAACGTATTACCATATAACATTATACGTTATAACGTAATACTATATAACGTTATAGGTTATAACGTAATTCTATATAACGTTATACGTTATAACGTAATACTAAATAACGTTATACGTTACATCGTAATACTACATAACGTTATACTATATAACGTACTACCATATAACGATATACGTTATAACGTAATACTATATAACGTTATACGTTATAACGTAATACTATAAATCGTTATACGTTATAACGTAATACTATATAACGTTATAGGTTATAACGTAATACTATATAACGTTATAGGTTATAACGTAATACTATATAACGTTATACGTTATATCGTATTACCATATAACGTTATACGTTATAACGTAATACTATATAACGTTACATGTTATAACGTATTAACATATAACGTTATACGTTATAACGTAATACTATATAACGTTCTACGTTATAACGTAATACTGAATAACGTTATACGTTACATCGTAATACTACATATCGTTATACTATATAACGTTTTACCATATAACGTTATACGATATAACGTAATACTATATAGGTTATAACGTAATTATATATAACTTTAAACGTTATAACGTAATACCATCCAACGTTATACGTTATAACGTAATACTATATAATGTTATACGTTATAACGTAATACTCCATATCGTTATACTTTATAACGTATTACCATATATCGTTATACGTTATAACGTAATACTATATAACATCATACGTTATATCGTATTACCATACAACGATATACGTTATAACGTAATACTATATAACGTTATACGTTATATCGTATAACCATGTAACGTTATACGTTATAACGTATTACCAAATAATGTTATACGTTATTACGTAATGCACCATAACGTTATACGTTATACCGTATTACTATATAAAGTTTTACGTTATAACGTATTGCCATATGACGTTATACGTTATATCGTAATACTTCATAACGTTATGCTTTATAACGTAAAACTATATAACGTTATACGTTATAACGTAATACTATATTACGTTATACGTTATAACGTATTACCATATAACGTTATACGTTATAACGTAATACTATATAACGTAATACTATATAGGTTATAACGTAAATCTATATAACTTTAAACGTTATAACGTAATACCACATAACGCTATACGTTATAACATAATACTATATAACGTTATACGTTATAACGTAATACTATATAACGTTATACGTTATATCATATTACCATATAACGTTATACGTTATAACGTAATAATATGTAACGTTATACGTTATAACGTATTACCATATAACGTTATACGTTATAACGTATTACCATATAACGTTATACGTTATAACGTAATACTATATAACGTTATACGTTATAACGTATTACCATATAACATTATACGTTATAACGTAATACTACATAACGTTATACGTTATAGCGTATTACCATATAACGTTATACGTTATATCGTATTACCATATAACGTAATACGATATAACGTTATACGTTGTAACGTAATACTCCATATCATTATACTTTATAACGTATTACCACATAACGGTATACGTTATAACGTAATACTACATAACGTTATACGTTATAACGTAATACTATATAACGTTATACGTTATAACGTAATACTATAAATCGTTATACGTTATAAAGTAATACTATATAACGTTATAGGTTATAACGTAATTCTATATAACGTTATACGTTATAACGTAATACTATGTAACGTTACATGTTATAACGTATTAACATATAACGTTATACGTTATAACGTAATACTATATAACGTTCTACGTTATAACGTAATACTGAATAACGTTATACGTTACATCGTAATACTACATATCGTTATACTATATAACGTATTACCATATAACGTTATACGATATAACGTAATACTATATAGGTTATAACGTAATTATATATAACTTTAAACGTTATAACGTAATACCATCCAACGTTATACGTTATAACGTAATACTATATAATGTTATACGTTATAACGTGATACTCCATATCGTTATACTTTATAACGTATTACCATATATCGTTATACGTTATAACGTAATACTATATAACGTTATACGTTATATCGTATTACCATATAACGATATACGTTATAACGTAATACTATATAACGGTATACGTTATAACGTAATACTATATAACATCATACGTTATATCGTTTTACCATACAACGATATACGTTATAACGTAATACTATATAACGTTATACGTTATATCGTATTACCATGTAACGTTATACGTTATAACGTATTACCAAATAATGTTATACGTTATAACGTAATGCACCATAACGTTATACGTTATACCGTATTACCATATAAAGTTTTACGTTATAACGTATTGCCATATGACGTTATACGTTATATCGTAATACTACATAACGTTATGCTTTATAACGTAAAACTATATAACGTTATACGTTATAACGTCTTACCATATAACGTTATACGTTATAAGGTAATACTATATAACGTAATACTATATAGGTTATAACGTAAATCTATATAACTTTAAACGTTATAACGTAATACCACATAACGTTATACGTTATAACGTAATACTATATAACGTTATACGTTATAACGTAATACTACATAACGTTATACGTTATAACGTATTACCATATAACGGTATACGTTATAACGTAATACTATATAACGTTATTCGTTATAACGTAATACTATATAACGTTATACGTTATAACGTTATACTTTATAACGTTGTATGTTATAACGTAAAAGTTCATAACGTTATACGTAATAAAGTATTATCATATAACGCTATACGTTATAACGTAATACTATATAACGTTATTCGTTATAACGTAATACTATATAACGTTATACGTTATAACGTTATACTTTATAACGTTATACTTTATAACGTTATATGTTATAACGTAAAAGTTCATAACGTTATACGTAATAAAGTATTATCATATAACGCTATACGTTATAACGTAATACTATATTACGTTATACGTTATAACGTATTACCATATAACGTTATACGTTATAACGTAATACTATATAACGTAATACTATATAGGTTATAACGTAAATCTATATAACTTTAAACGTTATAACGTAATACCACATAACGCTATACGTTATAACATAATACTATATAACGTTATACGTTATAACGTAATACTATATAACGTTATACGTTATATCATATTACCATATAACGTTATACGTTATAACGTATTACCATATAACATTATACGTTATAACGTAATAGTATATAACGTTATAGGTTATAACGTAATTCTATATAACGTTATACGCTATAACGTAATACTATATAACGTTATACGTTATAACGTAATACTACATAACGTTATACGATCTACCGTATGAGCATATAAAGTTATACGTTATATCGTAATACTATATAATGTTATACGTTATAACGTAATACTATATAACGTTATAGGTTATAACGTAATTCTATATAACGTTATACGTTATAACGTAATAATAAATAACGTTATACGTTACATCGTAATACTACATAACGTTATACTATATAACGTACTACCATATAACGATATACGTTATAACGTAATACTATATAACGGTATACGTTATAACGTAATACTGAATAACGTTATTCGTTACATCGTAATACTACACATTGATATACTATATAACGTATTACCATATAACGTTATACGTTATAACGTAATACTATATAGGTTATAACGTAATTCTATATAACTTTAAACGTTATAACGTAATACCATATAACGTTATACGTTATAACGTAATACTATATAACGTTATACGTTATAACGTAATACTCCATATCGTTATACTTTATAACTTATTACCATATAACGTTATACGTTATAACGTAATACTATATAACGTTATAGGATATAAAGTAATACTACATAACGTTATGCTATATAACGTGCTACCATATAACGATATACGTTATAACGTAATACTATATAACGTTATACGTTATAACGTAATACTATATAACGTTATACATTATAACGTAATACTATAAATCGTTATACGTTATAACGTAATACTATATAACGTTATATGTTATAACGTATTAACATATAACGTTATACGTTATAACGTAATACTATATAACGTTATACGTTATAACGTAATACTACATAACGTTATACGATCTACCGTATGAGCATATAAAGTTATACGTTATATCGTAATACTATATAATGTTATACGTTATAACGTAATACTATATAACGTTATAGGTTATAACGTAATTCTATATAACGTTATACGTTATAACGTAATACTAAATAACGTTATACGTTACATCGTAATACTACATAACGTTATACTATATAACGTACTACCATATAACGATATACGTTATAACGTAATACTATATAACGGTATACGTTATAACGTAATACTGAATAACGTTATTCGTTACATCGTAATACTACACATTGATATACTATATAACGTATTACCATATAACGTTATACGTTATAAGGTAATACTATATAGGTTATAACGTAATTCTATATAACTTTAAACGTTATAACGTAATACCATATAACGTTATACGTTATAACGTAATACTATATAACGTTATACGTTATAACGTAATACTCCATATCGTTATACTTTATAACTTATTACCATATAACGTTATACGTTATAACGTAATGCTACATAACGTTATACGTTATAACGTAATACTATATAACATTATACGTTATAACGTAATACTATATAACGTTATAGGATATAAAGTAATACTACATAACGTTATGCTATATAACGTGCTACCATATAACGATATACGTTATAACGTAATACTATATAACGGTATACGTTATAACGTAATACTATATAACGTCATACGTTATAACGTATTACTATATAACGTTATAAGTTATAAGGTAATACTATATAACGTTATAAGTTGTAAGGTAATACTATATAACGTTATAAGTTATATCGTAATATTACATAACGATATACTTTATAACGTATTACCATATAACGGTATACGTTATAACGTAATACTACATAACGTTATACGTTATAACGTAATACTATATAACGTTATACGTTATAACGTAATACTATAAATCGTTATACGTTATAACGTAATACTATATAACGTTATATGTTATAACGTATTAACATATAACGTTATACGTTATAACGTAATACTATATAACGTTCTACGTTATAACGTAATACTGAATAACGTTATACGTTACATCGTAATACTACATATCGTTATACTATATAACGTTATCATATAACGTTATACGTTATAACGTAATACTATATAGGTTATAACGTAATTCTATATAACTTTAAACGTTATAACGTAATACCATCCAACGTTATACGTTATAACGTAATACTATATAATGTTATACGTTATAACGTAATACTCCATATCGTTATACTTTATAACGTATTACCATATAACGTTATACGTTATAACGTAATACTATATAACGTTATACGTTATATCGTATTACCATATAACGATATACGTTATAATGTAATACTATATAACGGTATACGTTATAACGTAATACTATATAACATCATACGTTATATCGTATTACCATACAACGATATACGTTATAACGTAATACTATATAACGTTATACGTTATACCGTATTACCATATAAAGTGTTACGTTATAACGTATTGCCATATGACGTTATACGTTATATCGTAATACTACATAACGTTATACTTTATAACGTAAAACTATATAACGGTATACGTTATAACGTAATACGATATAACATCATACGTTATATCGTATTACCATACAACGATATACGTTATAACGTAATACTATATAACGTTATACGTTATACCGTATTACCATATAAAGTGTTACGTTATAACGTATTGCCATATGACGTTATACGTTATATCGTAATACTACATAACGTTATACTTTATAACGTAAAACTATATAACGTTATACGTTATAACGTATTACCATATAACGTTATACGTTGTATCGTAATACTATATAACGTAATACTATATAGGTTATAACGTAAATCTATATAACTTTAAACGTTATAACGTAATACCACATAACGTTATACGTTATAACGCAATACTATATAACGTTATACGTTATAACGTAATACTACATAACGTTATACGTTATAACGTAATACTACATAACGTTATACGTTATAACGTATTACCATATAACGGTATACGTTATAACGTAATACTATATAACGTTATTCGTTATAACGTAATACTATATAACGTTATCCGTTATAACGTAATACTATATAACATTATACGTTATAACGTTATACTTTATAACGTTATATGTTATAACGTAAAAGTTCATAACGTTATACGTAATAATGTATTATCATATAACGCTATACGTTATAACGTAATACTATATAACGTTATACGTTATAACGTAATACATTATAACGTTATACGTTATATCATATTACCATATAACGATATACGTTATAACGTAATACTATATAACGTTATAGGTTATAACGTAATTCTATATAACGTTATACGCTATAACGTAATACTATATAACGTTATACGTTATAACGTAATACTACATAACGTTATACGATCTACCGTATTAGCATATAAAGTTATACGTTATATCGTAATACTATATAATGTTATACGTTATAACGTAATACTATATAACGTTATACGCTATAACGTAATACTATATAACGGTATACGTTATAACGTAATACTATATAACGTTATTCGTTATAACGTAACACTATATAACGGTATACGTTATAACGTAATACTATATAACGTTATTCGTTATAACGTAATACTATATAACGTTATCCGTTATAACGTAATACTATATAACGTTATACGCTATAACGTAATACTATATAACGTTATACGTTATAACGTATTACCATATAACATTATACGTTATAACGTAATACTATATAACGTTATACGTTATAACGTAATACTACATAACGTTATACGTTATAACGTAATACTACATAACGTTATACGTTATAACGTATTACCATATAACGGTATACGTTATAACGTAATACTATATAACGTTATTCGTTATAACGTAATACTATATAACGTTATCCGTTATAACGTAATACTATATAACATTATACGATATAACGTTATACTTTATAACGTTATATGTTATAACGTAAAAGTTCATAACGTTATACGTAATAATGTATTATCATATAACGCTATACGTTATAACGTAATACTATATAACGTTATACGTTATAACGTAATACATTATAACGTTATACGTTATATCATATTACCATATAACGATATACGTTATAACGTAATACTATATAACGTTATGCGTTACAACGTATTTCTATACAACGTTATACGTTATAACGTAATAATATATAACGTTATACGTTATGACGTATTACCATATAACGTTATACGTTATAACGTATTACCATATAACATTATACGTTATAACGTAATACTATATAACGTTATAGGTTATAACGTAATTCTATATAACGTTATACGCTATAACGTAATACTATATAACGTTATACGTTATAACGTAATACTACATAACGTTATACGATCTACCGTATTAGCATATAAAGTTATACGTTATATCGTAATACTATATAATGTTATACGTTATAACGTAATACTATATAACGTTATACGCTATAACGTAATACTATACAACGTTATACGTTATAACGTATTACCATATAACATTATACGTTATAACGTAATACTATATAACGTCATAGGTTATAACCTAATACTACATAATGTTATACGTTCTAACGTATTAGCATATAACGTTATACGTTATAACGTATTACTATGTAACGGTATAGTTCATACTGTAATTCTATATAACGTTATACGTTATAACGTATTACCATATAACGTTATACGTTATAACGTTATACTATATAACGTATTACCATATAACGTTATACGTTATAACGTTATACTATATAACGTAATACTATATAGGTTATAACGTAAATCTATATAACTTTAAACGTTATAACGTAATACCACATAACGTTATACGTTATAACGTAATACTATATAACGTTATACGTTACAACATATTACCAGATGACGTTATACGTTATATCGTAATACTACATAACGTTATACTATATAACGTATTACCACATAACGTTATACGTTATAACGTAATACTATATAACGTTATACGTTATAACGTAATACTCCATATCATTATACTTTATAACGTATTACCATATAACGGTATACGTTATAATGTAATACTACATAACGTTATACGTTACAACGTAATACTATATAACGTTATACGTTATAACGTAATACTCCATATCATTATACTTTATAACGTATTACCATATAACGTTATACGTTATAACGTAATACTGAATAACGTTATACGTTACATCGTAATACTACATATCGTTACACTATATAACGTATTACCAGATTGCGTTATACGTTATAACGTAATACTATATAACGTTATACGTTATATCGTATTAACATATAACGCTATACGTTATTACTTAATACTATATAACGTTATACGTTATAACATAATACGATATAACGTTATACGTTATAACGTAATACGATATAACGTTATACGTTATAACGTATTACCATATAACGTAATACGATATAACGTTATACGTTATACCGTATTACCATATAAAGTTTTACGGTATAACGTATTGCCATATGACGTTATACGTTATATCGTAATACTACATAACGTTATACTTTATAACGTAATACTATATAACGTTATACGTTATAACGTATTACCATATAACGTTATACGTTATAACGTAATACTATATAACGTAATACTATATAGGTTATAACGTAAATCTATATAACTTTAAACGTTATAACGTAATACCACATAACGCTATACGTTATATCGTAATACTATATAACGTTATACGTTATAACGTAATACTATATAACGTTATACGTTATATCATATTACCATATAACGTTATACGTTATAACGTAATAATATATAACGTTATACGTTATAACGTATTACCATATAACGTTATACGTTATAACGTAATACTATATAACGTTATACGTTATAACGTAATTCTATATAACGTTATACGCTATAACGTAATACTATATAACGTTATACCTTATAACGTAATACTACATAACGTTATACGTTCTAACGTATTAGCATATAACGTTATACGTTATATCGTAATACTATATAACGTTATACGCTATAACGTAATACTATATAACGTTATACGTTATAACGTATTACCATATAACATTATACGTTATAACGTAATAATATATAACGTTATAGGTTATAACGTAATTCTATATAACGTTATACGCTATAACGTAATACTATATAACGTTATACGTTATAACGTAATACTACATAACGTTATACGATCTACCGTATTAGCATATAAAGTTATACGTTATATCGTAATACTATATAATGTTATACGTTATAACATAATACTATATAACGTTATAGGTTATAACGTAATTCTATATAACGTTATACGTTATAACGTAATACAATATAACGTTATATGTTATAACGTATTAACATATAACGTTATACGTTATAACGTAATACGTTATAACGTAATACTATATAACGTTCTACGTTATAACGTAATACTGAATAACGTTATTCGCTACATCGTAACACTACACATTGTTATACTATATAACGTATTACCATATAACGTTATACGTTATAACGTAATACTATATAGGTTATAACGTAATTCTATATAACTTTAAACGATATAACGTAATACCATATAACGTTATACGTTATAACGGAATACTATATTACGTTATACCTTATAACGTAATACTCCATATCGTTATACTTCATAACGTATCACCATATAACGTTATACGTTATAACGTAATACTACATAACGTTATACGTTATAACGTATTACCATATGACGTTATACGTTATATCGTAATACCGTATAACGTTATACTATATAACGTTATACGTTATAACGTAATACTGCATATCGTTATACTTTATAACTTATTACCATATAACGTTATACGTTATAACGTAATGCTACATTACGTTATACGTTATAACGTAATACTATATAACATTATACGTTATAACGTAATACTATATAACGTTGTACGTTATAAAGTAATACTACATAACGTTATACGTCATAACGTAATACTATATAACTTCGTACGTTATAACGGATTACCAGATGACGTTATACGTTATATCGTAATACTACATAACGTTATACTATATAACGTATTACCATAAAACGATATACGTTATAACGTAATACTATATAACGTTATACGTTATAACGTATTACCATATAACGTTATACGATATTACGTAATACTATATAACGTTATACGTTATACCGTAATACTATATAACGTTATACGATTTAACGTATTACCATATAACGGTATACGTTATAACGTAATACTATATAACGTCATACGTTATAACGTATTACTATATAACGTTATACGTTATAACGTAATGCACCATAACGTTATACGTTATAACGTAATACTATATAACGTTATGCGTTATAACGTAATTCTATATAACGTTATACGTTATAACGTAATACTCCATATCATTATAGTTTATAACGTATTACCATGTAACGTTATACGTTATAACGTAATACTACATAACGTTATACATTATAACGTATTACCATATAACGGTATACGTTATAACGTAATACTATATAACTTTATACGTTATAACGTAATACTATATAACGTTACACGTTATAACGTAATACTAAATAACGTTATACATTACATCGTAATACTACATAACGTTATATATTATAACGTATTAACATATAACGTTATACGATATAACGTAATACTATATAACGTTATACATTATGACGTAATACTGAATAACGTAATACGTAATACAGTATTACGTTATACGTTATAACGTAATACTGAATAACGTTATTCGTTACATCGTAATACTACACATTGTTATAGTATATAACGTATTACCATATAACGTTATACGTTATAACGTAACACTATATAGGTTATAACGTAATTCCATATAACTTTAAACGTTATAACGTAATACCATATAACGTTATACGTTATAACGTAATACTATATAACGTCATACGTTATAACGTATTACCAGATGACGTTATACGTTATATCGTAATACTACATAACGTTATACTATATAACGTATTACCATAAAACGATATACGTTATAACGTAATACTATATAACGGTATACATTATAACGTAATACTAAATAACGTTATACGTTACATCGTGATACTACATAACGTTATACTATATAACGTACTACCATATAACGATATACGTTATAACGTAATACTATATAACGGTATACGTTATAACGAAATACTATATAACGTCATACGTTATAACGTATTACTATATAACGTTATAAGTTATAAGGTAATACTATATAACGTTATAAGTTATATCGTAATAATACATAACGATATACTTTATAACGTATTACCATATCAAGTTTTACGTAATAACGTAATACTATATAACGTAATACTATATAACGGTATACGTTATAAAGTAATACGATACAACGTTATATATTACAACGTATTATCATATAATGTTATACGTTATAACGTAATGCACCATATCATTATAGTTTATAACGTATTAGCATGTATCGTTATACGTTATAACGTAATACTACATAACGTTATACATTATAACGTATTACCATATAACGGTATACGTTATAACGTAATACTATATAACGTTATTCGTTATAACGTAATACTATATAACGTTATACGTTATAACGTAATACTATATAACATTGTACGTTATAAAGTTATACTATATAACGTTATGTGTTATAACGTAATACTCCATATCATTATAGTTTATAACGCATTACCATGTAACGTTATACGTTATAACGTAATACTACATAACGTTATACGTTATAACCTATTACCATATAACATTATACGGTATAACGTAATACTATATAACGATATTGGTTTTAACGTAATTCTATTTAACGTTATACGTTATAACGTAATACTACATAACGTTATACATTATAACGTATTACCATATAACGGTATACGTTATAACGGTAATACTATATAACGTTATTCGTTATAACGGAATACTATATAACGTTATACGTTATAACGTAATACTATATAACATTATACGTTATAAAGTTATACTATATAACGTTATATGTTATAACGTAAAAGTTCATAACGTTATACGTCATAAAGTATTACCATATAACGCTATACGTTATAACGTAATACATTATAACGTTATACGTTATATCATATTACCATATAACGATATACGTTATAACGTAATACTATATAACGTTATGCGTTATAACGTAATTCTATATAACGTTATACGTTATAACGTAATACTCCATATCATTATAGTTTATAACGTATTAGCATGTATCGTTATACGTTATAACGTAATACTACATAACGTTATACATTATAACGTATTACCATATAACGGTATACGTTATAACGTAATACTATATAACGTTATTCGTTATAACGTAATACTATATAACGTTATACGTTATAACGTAATACTATATAACATTATACGTTATAAAGTTATACTATATAACGTTATGTGTTATAACGTAATACTCCATATCATTATAGTTTATAACGCATTACCATGTAACGTTATACGTTATAACGTAATACTACATAACGTTATACGTTATAACCTATTACCATATAACATTATACGTTATAACGTAATACTATATAACGATATTGGTTTTAACGTAATTCTATATAACGTTATACGTTATAACGTAATAATATATAACGTTATACGTTATGACGCATTACCATATTACGTTATACGTTATAACGTAATACTATATAACGTTATACGTTATAACCTATTACCATATAACATTATACGGTATAACGTAATACTATATAACGATATTGGTTTTAACGTAATTCTATTTAACGTTATACGTTATAACGTAATAATATATAACGTTATACGTTATGACGCATTACCATATTACGTTATACGTTATAACGTAATACTATATAACGTTATACGTTATAACCTATTACCATATAACATTATACGTTATAACGTAATACTATATAACGTTATGCGTTATAACGTAATTCTATATAACGTTATACGTTATAACGTAATAATATATAACGTTATACGTTATGACGCATTACCATATTACGTTATACGTTATAACGTAATACTATATAACGTTATACGTTATAACCTATTACCATATAACATTATACGTTATAACGTAATACTATATAACGATATTGGTTTTAACGTAATTCTATTTAACGTTATACGTTATAACGTAATACTATATAACGTTATACGTTATAACGTTATATGTTACAACGTATTAACATATAACGTTATACGTTATAACGTAATACTACATAACGTTATACGTTCTAACGTATTAGCATATAACGTTATACGTTATATCGTAATACTATATAACATTATAAGCTATAACGTAATACTATATAACGTTATACGTTATAACCTAATGCTATATAACGTTATACGTTATAACGTACTACTATATAACGTTATACGTTATAACCTATTACCATATAACATTACACGTTATAACGTAATACTAAATAACGTTATACGTTACATCGTAAAACTACATAACGTTATACTATATAACTTGTTACCATATAACGTTATACGTTATAACGTAATACTATATAGGTTATAACGTAATTCTATATAACTTTAAACGTTATGACGTAATACCATATATAACGTAATACTATATAACGTTATACGTTATAACGTAGTACTCCATATCGTTATACTTTATAAAGTATTACCATATAACGTTATACGTTATAACGTATTACCATATAACGGTATACGTTATAACGTAATACTATATAACGTTATACGTTATTAAGTAATACTATATAACGTTATACATTATAACGTAATACTGAATAACGTAATACGCAATACAGTATTACGTTATAAGTTACAACGTAATACTACATAATGTTATACGTTCCAACCTATAGGCATATAACGTTATACGTTATAACGTAATACTATATAACGTTACACGTTGTAACGTAATACTATATAACGTTACACGTTATAACGTAATACTATATAACGTTATATGTTATAACGTAATACTATATAACGTTATATGTTATAACGTAATACTATATAACGTTATAGGTTATAACGTAATTCTATATAACGTTACACGTTATAACGTAATACTATATAACGTTATACGTTATAACGTAGTACTCCATATCGTTATACTTTATAAAGTATTGCCATATAACGTTATACGTTATATCGTATTACCATATAACGATATACGTTATAACGTAATACTATATAACGTTATACGTTATAACGTATTACCATATAACATTATACGTTATATCGTAATACTATATAACGTTCTAGGTTGTAACGTAATTCTATATAACGTTACACGTTATAACGTAATACTATATAACGTTATACGTTATAACGTTATATGTTACAACGTATTAACATATAACGTTATACGTTATGACGTAAAACTATATAGCGTTACACGTTATAACATAATACTAAATAACGTTATACGTTACATCGTAATACTACATAACGTTATACTATATATCTTATTACCATATAACGTTATACGTTATAACGAAATGGTATATAGGTTATAACGTAATTCTATATAACTTTAAACGTTATAACGTAATGCCATATAACGTTATACGTTATTACGTAATACTATATGACGTTATAGGTTATAACGTAATACTACATAACGTTATACGTTATAACGTAATACTCCATATCGTTATACTTTACAACGTATTACCATATAACGTTATACGTTATAACGTAATACTACATAACGATATATGTTATAACGTATTACCATATAACGTTATACGATATAACGTAATACTATATTACGTTATACATTATATCGTAATACTACATAATGTTATACGTTCTAACGTATTAGCATATAACGTTATACGTTATAACGTATTACCATATAACGTTATACGTTATAACGTATTACCATATAACTATATACGTTATAACGTAATTCTATATAACGATATACGTTATAACGCAATACTATATAACGTTATACGTTATAACGTACTTCTATATAACGTTATACGTTATAACGTAATACTACATAATGTTATACGTTCCAACGTATTAGCATATAACGTTATACGTTATAACGTATTACCATATAACGGTATACGTAATAACGTAATACTATATAACGTTATACGTTATAACGTAATACTATATAACGATATACGTTATAACGTATTACCATATAACGTTATACGTTATAACGTAATACTATATAACGTTATACGTTATTACGTAATACTATATAACGTTATACATTATAACGTAATACTGAATAACGTAATACGTAATACAGCATTACGTTATAAGTTACAACGTAATACCACATAATGTTATACGTTCCAACCTATTAGCATATAACGTTATACGTTATAACGTAATACTATATAACGTTACACGTTGTAACGTAATACTATATAACGTTACACGTTATAACGTAATACTATATAACGTTATACGTTATAACGTAATACTATATAACGTTATAGGTTATAACGTAATTCTATATAACGTTACACGTTATAACGTAATATTATATAACGTTATACGTTATAACGTAGTACTCCATATCGTTATACGTTATAAAGTATTGCCATATAACGTTATACGTTATAACGTATTACCATGTAACGATATACGTTATAACGTAATACTATATAACGTTATACGTTATAACGTATTACCATATAACATTATACGTTATATCGTAATACTATATAACGTTATAGGTTGTAACGTAATTCTATATTACGTTACACGTTATAACGTAATACCATATAACGTTATACGTTATTACGTAATACTATATAACGTTATAGGTTATAACGTAATACTACATAACGTTATACGTTATAACGTAATACTCCATATCGTTATACTTTACAACGTATTACCATATAACGTTATACGTTATAACGTAATACTACATAACGATATATGTTATAACGTATTACCATATAACGTTATACAATATAACGTAATACTATATTACGTTATACGTTATATCGTAATACTACATAATGTTATACGTTCTAACGTATTAGCATATAACGTTATACGTTATAACGTATTACCGTATAACTATATACGTTATAACGTAATTCTATATAACGATATACGTTTTAACGCAATACTATATAACGTTATACGTTATAACGTACTTCTATATAAGGATATACGTTATAACGTAGTACTCCATGTCGTTATACTTTATAAAGTATTACAATAAAACGTTATACGTTATAACGTATTACCATATAACTGTATACGTAATAACGTAATACTATATAACGTTATACGTTATAACGTAATACTATATAATGTTATAGGCTATAACGTAATTCTATATAACGTTATACGTTATAACGTAATACTATATAATGTTATACGTTATAACGTAATACAATATAACGTTATACATTCTAACGTAATACTGAATAACGTAATACGTAATATAGTATTACGTTATACGTTATAACGTAATACTACATAATGTTATACGTTCCAACGTATTAGCATATAACGTTATACGTTATAACGTATTACCATATAACGGTATACGTTATAACGTAATTCTATATAACGATATACGTCATAACGTAATACCATATAACGTTATACGTTATAACGTAATACTATATAGCGTTATACGTTATAACGTAGTACTCCATGTCGTTATACTTTATAAAGTATTACAATAAAACGTTATACGTTATAACGTATTACCATATAACGGTATACGTAATAACGTAATACTATATAACGTTATACGTTATAACGTAATACTATATATCGTTATACGTTATAACGTAATACGATATAACGTTATACGTTATAACGTAATACTACATAACGTTATACGTTATAACGTAATTCTATATAACGTTACACGTTATAACGTAATACTATAGTATACGTTATAACGTATTACCAAATAACGTTATACGTTATGACGTAATACTACATAACGTTATACGTTATAACGTGTTATCATATAACGTTATAAGTTATAACGTAATTCTATATTACGTTATACGTTATAACGTAATACTACATAATGTTATACGTTCCAACGTATGAGCATATAACGTTATACGTTATAACGTAATACTATATAGCGTTATACGTTTTAACGTAATACTATATAACGTTACACGTTATAACGTAATACTAAATAACGTTATACATTACATCGTAATACTACATAACGTTATATATTATAACGTATTAACATATAACGATATACGATATAACGTAATACTATATAACGTTATACATTATGACGTAATACTGAATAACGTAATACGTAATACAGTATTACGTTAAACGTTATAACGTAATACTGAATAACGTTATTCGTTACATCGTAATACTACACATTGTTATAGTATATAACGTATTACCATATAACGTTATACGTTATAACGTAACACTATATAGGTTATAACGTAATTCCATATAACTTTAAACGTTATAACGTAATACCATATAACGTTATACGTTATAACGTAATACTATATAACGTCATACGTTATAACGTATTACCAGATGACGTTATACGTTATATCGTAATACTACATAACGTTATACTATATAACGTATTACCATAAAACGATATACGTTATAACGTAATACTATATAACGGTATACATTATAACGTAATACTAAATAACGTTATACGTTACATCGTGATACTACATAACGTTATACTATATAACGTACTACCATATAACGATATACGTTATAACGTAATACTATATAACGGTATACGTTATAACGTAATACTATATAACGTCATACGTTATAACGTATTACTATATAACGTTATAAGTTATAAGGTAATACTATATAACGTTATAAGTTATATCGTAATAATACATAACGATATACTTTATAACGTATTACCATATCAAGTTTTACGTAATAACGTAATACTATATAACGTAATACTATATAACGTTATACGTTATAACGTAATACTCCATATCATTATAGTTTGTAACGTATTACCATGTAACGTTATACGTTATAACGTAATACTACATAACGTTATACATTATAACGTATTACCATATAACGGTATACGTTATAACGGTAATACTCTATAACGTTATTCGTTATAACGGAATACTATATAACGTTATACGTTATAACGTAATACTATATAACATTATACGTTATAAAGATATACTATATAACGTTATATGTTATAACGTAAAAGTTCATAACGTTATACGTCATAAAGTATTACCATATAACGCTATACGTTATAACGTAATACATTATAACGTTATACGTTATATCATATTACCATATAACGATATACGTTATAACGTAATACTATATAACGTTATGCGTTATAACGTAATTCTATATAACGTTATAAGTTATAACGTAATACTCCATATCATTATAGTTTATAACGTATTACCATGTATCGTTATACGTTATAACATAATACTACATAACGTTATACATTATAACGTATTACCATATAACGGTATACGTTATAACGTAATACTATATAACGTTATACATTATAACGTAATACTGAATAACGTAATACGTAATATAGTATTACGTTATACGTTATAACGTAATACTACATAATGTTATACGTTCCAACGTATTAGCATATAACGTTATACGTTATAACGTATTACCATATAACGGTATACGTTATAACGTAATTCTATATAACGATATACGTCATAACGTAATACCATATAACGTTATACGTTATAACGTAATACTATATAGCGTTATACGTTATAACGTAGTACTCCATGTCGTTATACTTTATAAAGTATTACAATAAAACGTTATACGTTATAACGTATTACCATATAACGGTATACGTAATAACGTAATACTATATAACGTTATACGTTATAACGTAATACTATATATCGTTATACGTTATAACGTAATACTATATAACGTTATACGTTATAACGTAATACTACATAACGTTATACGTTATAACGTAATTCTATATAACGTTACACGTTATAACGTAATACTATATAACGATATACGTTATAACGTATTACCATATAACGTTATACGTTATGACGTAATACTACATAACGTTATACGTTATAACGTGTTATCATATAACGTTATAAGTTATAACGTAATTCTTTATTACGTTATACGTTATAACGTAATACTACATAATGTTATACGTTCCAACGTATGAGCATATAACGTTATACGTTATAACGTAATACTATATAGCGTTATACGTTTTAACGTAATACTATATAACGTTATACGTTATAACATAATACTAAATAACGTTATACGTTACATCGTAAAACTACATAACGTTATACTATATAACTTATTACCATATAACGTTATACGTTATAACGTAATACTATACGTTATAACGTAATTCTATATAACTTTAAACGTTATGACGTAATACCATATAACGTTATACGTTATAACGTAATACTATATAACGTTATACGTTATAACGTATTACCATATAACATTACACGTTATAACGTAATACTATATAACGTTATACGTTATAACGTATTACGATATAACATTACACGTTATAACGTAATACTATATAACGTTATAGGTTATAACGTAATTCTATATAACGTTATACGTTTTAACGTAATACTATATAACGTTATACGTTTTAACGTAATACTATATAACGTTATACGTTATAACATAATACTAAATAACGTTATACGTAACATCGTAATACTACATAACGTTATACTATATAACTTATTACCATATAACGTTATACGTTATAACGTAATATTATATAGGTTATAACGTAATTCTATATAACTTTGAACGTTATAACGTAATACCATATAACGTTATACGTTATTACGTAATACTATATAAGGTTACACGTTATAACGTAATACTCAATAACGTTATACGTTACATCGTAATACTACATAACGTTATACTATATAACGTGTTACCATATAACGTTATACGTTATAACGTAATACTATATAGGTTATAACGTAATTCTTTATAACTTTAAACGCTATGACGTAATACCATATAACGTTATACGTTATAACGTAATACTATATAACGTTATACGTTATAACGTAGTACTCCATATCGTTATACTTTATAGAGTATTACCATATAACGTTATACGTTATAACGTATTACCATATAACTATATACGTTATAACGTAATTCTATATAACGATATACGTTTTAACGCAATACTATATAACGTTATACGTTATAACGTACTTCTATATAAGGATATACGTTATAACGTAATACTACATAATGTTATACGTTCCAACGTATTAGCATATAACGTTATAGGTTATAACGTATTACCATATAACGGTATACGTTATAACGTAATACTATATAACGTTATAGGTTATAACGTAATTCTATATAACGTTATACGTTTTAACGTAATACTATATAACGTTATACGTTTTAACGTAATACTATATAATGTTATACGTTATAACGTAATACAATATAACGTTATACATTATAACGTAATACTGAATAACGTAATACGTAATATAGTATTACGTTATACGTTATAACGTAATACTACATAATGTTATACGTTCCAACGTATTAGCATATAACGTTATACGTTATAACGTATTACCATATAACGGTATACGTTATAACATAATTCTATATAACGTTATACGTTATAACGTATTACGATATAACATTACACGTTATAACGTAATACTATATAACGTTATAGGTTATAACGTAATTCTATATAACGTTATACGTTTTAACGTAATACTATATAACGTTATACGTTTTAACGTAATACTATATAACGTTATACTTTATAACATAATACTAAATAACGTTATACGTTATAACGTAATACTATATAACGTTATACGTTATAACGTAATACTACATAACGTTATACGTTATAACGTAATTCTATATAACGTTACACGTTATAACGTAATACTATATAACGATATACGTTATAACGTAATACTATATAACGTTATACGTTATAACGTAATGCTATATAACGTTATACGTTATAACGTAATACTATATAACGTTATACGTTATAACGTATTACCATATAACATTACACGTTATAACGTAATACTATATAACGTTATACGTTATAACGTATTACGATATAACATTACACGTTATAACGTAATACTATATAACGTTATAGGTTATAACGTAATTCTATATAACGTTATACGTTTTAACGTAATACTATATAACGTTATACGTTTTAACGTAATACTATATAACGTTATACGTTATAACATAATACTAAATAACGTTATACGTTACATCGTAATACTACATAACGTTATACTATATAACTTATTACCATATAACGTTATACGTTATAACGTAATATTATATAGGTTATAACGTAATTGTATATATCTTTGAACGTTATAACGTAATACCGTATAACGTTATACGTTATTACGAAATACTATATAACGTTACACGTTATAACGTAATACTAAATAACGTTATACGTTACATCGTAATACTACATAACGTTATACTATATAACGTGTTACCATATAACGTTATACGTTATAACGTCATACTATATAGGTTATAACGTAATTCTATATAACTTTAAACGCTATGACGTAATACCATATAACGTTGTACGTTATAACGTAATACTATATAACGTTATACGTTATAACGTAGTACTCCATATCGTTATACTTTATAGAGTATTACCATATAACGTTATACGTTATAACGTATTACCATATAACGGTATACGTTATAACGTAATACTATATAACGTTATACGTTATTACGTAATAGTATATAACGTTATACGTTATAACGTAATACTACATCATGTTATACGTTCTAACGTATTAGCATATAACGTTATACGTTATAACGTATTACCATATAACGGTATACGTTATAACGTAATACTATATAACGTTATAGGTTATAACGTAATTCTATATAACGTTATACGTTTTAACGTAATACTATATAACGTTATACGTTTTAACGTAATACTATATAATGTTATACGTTATAACGTAATACTATATAATGTTATACGTTATAACGTAATACAATATAACGTTATACATTATAACGTAATACTGAATAACGTAATACGTAATATAGTATTACGTTATACGTTATAACGTAATACTACATAATGTTATACGTTCCAACGTATTAGCATATAACGTTATACGTTATAACGTATTACCATATAACGGTATACGTTATAACGTAATTCTATATAACGTTATACGTTATAACGTATTACGATATAACATTACACGTTATAACGTAATACTATATAACGTTATAGGTTATAACGTAATTCTATATAACGTTATACGTTTTAACGTAATACTATATAACGTTATACGTTTTAACGTAATACTATATAACGTTATACGTTATAACATAATACTAAATAACGTTATACGTTATAACGTAATACTATATAACGTTATACGTTATAACGTAATACTACATAACGTTATACGTTATAACGTAATTCTATATAACGTTACACGTTATAACGTAATACTATATAACGATATACGTTATAACGTAATACTATATAACGTTATACGTTATAACGTAATGCTATATAACGTTATACGTTATAACGTAATACTATATAACGTTATACGTTATAACGTATTACCATATAACATTACACGTTATAACGTAATACTATATAACGTTATACGTTATAACGTATTACGATATAACATTACACGTTATAACGTAATACTATATAACGTTATAGGTTATAACGTAATTCTATATAACGTTATACGTTTTAACGTAATACTATATAACGTTATACGTTTTAACGTAATACTATATAACGTTATACGTTATAACATAATACTAAATAACGTTATACGTTACATCGTAATACTACATAACGTTATACTATATAACTTATTACCATATAACGTTATACGTTATAACGTAATATTATATAGGTTATAACGTAATTGTATATATCTTTGAACGTTATAACGTAATACCGTATAACGTTATACGTTATTACGTAATACTATATAACGTTACACGTTATAACGTAATACTAAATAACGTTATACGTTACATCGTAATACTACATAACGTTATACTATATAACGTGTTACCATATAACGTTATACGTTATAACGTCATACTATATAGGTTATAACGTAATTCTATATAACTTTAAACGCTATGACGTAATACCATATAACGTTGTACGTTATAACGTAATACTATATAACGTTATACGTTATAACGTAGTACTCCATATCGTTATACTTTATAGAGTATTACCATATAACGTTATACGTTATAACGTATTACCATATAACGGTATACGTTATAACGTAATACTATATAACGTTATACGTTATTACGTAATAGTATATAACGTTATACGTTATAACGTAATACTACATCATGTTATACGTTCTAACGTATTAGCATATAACGTTATACGTTATAACGCATTGCTATATAACGGTATAGTATATAATGTAATTCTATATAACGTTATTCGTTATAACGTAATACTATATATCGTTATACGTTATAACGTAATACTATATAACGTTATAGGTTATAACGTAATTCTATATAACGTTATACGTTATAACGTAATACAATATAACGTTATATGTTATAACGTATTAACATATAACGCTATACGTTATAACGTAATACTATATAACGTTCTACGTTATAACGTAATACTGAATAACGTTATACGTTACATCGTAATACTACATATCGTTATACTATATAACGTATTACCATATAACGTTATACGTTATAACGTTATACTATATAACATTATAAGTTATAACGTAATACTATATAACGCTATATGTTATAACGTAAAAGTTCATAACGCTATACGTCATAGCGTATTACCATATAACGGTATACGTTATAACGTAATACCACATAACGTTATACGTTATAACGTAATACTATATAACGTTATACGTTATAACGTAATACTATATAACGTTATACGTTATAACGTAGTATTCCATATCATTATACGTTATAACGTAATACTACATATCATTATACGTTATAACGTAATACTATATAACGGTATACGTTATAACGTAATACTATATAACATCATACGTTATATCGTATTACCATATAACGATATACGTTATAACGTAATACTATATAACGGTATACGTTATAACGTAATACTATATAACATCATACGTTATATCGTATTACCATATAACGATATACGTTATAACGTAATACTACATAACGTTATACGTTATAACGTATTACCATATAACGTTATACGTTATAACGTATTACCAAATAATGTTATACGTTATAACGTAATGCACCATAACGTTATACGTTATACCGTATTACCATATAAAGATTTACGTTATAACGTATTGCCATATGACGTTATACGTTATATCGTAATACTACATAACGTTATACTTTATAACGTAAAACTATATAACGTTATACGATATAACGTAATACTATATAACGTAATACTATATAGGTTATAACGTAAATCTTTATACCTTTAAACGTTATAACGTAATACCACATAACGTTATACGTTATAACGTAATACTATATAACGTTATACGTTATAACGTAATACTCTATATCATTATACGTTATAACGTAATACTATATAACGGTATACGTTATAACGTAATACCAAATAATGTTATACGTTATAACGTAATGCACCATAACGTTATACGTTATACCGTATTACCATATAAAGATTTACGTTATAACGTATTGCCATATGACGTTATACGTTATATCGTAATACTACATAACGTTATACTCTATAACGTAAAACTATATAACGTTATACGATATAACGTAATACTATATAACGTAATACTATATAGGTTATAACGTAAATCTTTATACCTTTAAACGTTATAACGTAATACCACATAACGTTATACGTTATAACGTAATACTATATAACGTTATACGTTATAACGTAATACTCTATATCATTATACGTTATAACGTAATACTATATAACGGTATACGTTATAACGTAATACTATATAACATCATACGTTATATCGTATTACCATATAACGATATACGTTATAACGTAATACTATATAACGTTATACGTTATAACGTATTACCAAATAATGTTATACGTTATAACGTAATGCACCATAAAGTTATACGTTATACCGTATTACCATATAAAGTTTTACGTTATAACGTATTGCCATATGACGTTATACGTTATATCGTAATACTACATAACGTTATACTTTATAACGTAAAACTATATAACGCTATACGTTATAACGTATTACCATATAACGTTATACGTTATAACGTAATACTATATAACGTAATACTATATAGGTTATAACGTAAATCTATATAACTTTAAACGTTATAACGTAATACCACATAACGTTATACGCTATAACGTAATACTATATAACGTTGTACGTTATAAATAATACTCGATATCATTGTACGTTATAACGTAATACTATATAACGGTATACGTTATAACGCAATACTATATAACATCATACGTTATATCGTATTACCATATAACGATATACGTAATAACGTAATACTATATAACGTTATACGTTATAACGTAATACGATATAACGTTATACGTTATAACGTATTACCAAATAATGTTATACATTATAACGTAATGCACCATAATGTTATACGTTATACCGTATTACCATATAATGCTTTACGTTATAACGTATTGCCATATGACGTTATACGTTATATCGTAATACTACATAACGTTATACTTTATAACGTAAAACTATATAACGTTATACGTTATAACGTATTACCATATAACGTTATACGTTATAACGTAATACTATATAACGTAATACTATATAGGTTATAACGTAAATCTATATAACTTTAAACGATATAACGTAATACCACATAAAGATATACGTTATAACGTAATACTATATAACGTTATACGTTATAACGTAATACTCCATATCATTATACTTTATAACGTATTACCATATAACGTTATTCGTTATAACGTAATACTACATAACGTTATACGTTATAACGTATTACCATATAACGGTATACGTTATAACGTAATACTATATAACGTTATTCGTTATAACGTGATACTATATAACGGTATACGTTATAACGAAATTCTATATAACATCATACGTTATATCGTATTACCATATAACGATATACGTTATAACGTAAAACTATATAACGTTATACGTTATAACGTATTACCAAATAATGTTATACGTTATAACGTAATGCACCATAACGTTATACGTTATACCGTATTACCATATAAAGATTTACGTTATAACGTATTGCCATATGACGTTATACGTTATATCGTAATACTACATAACGTTATACTTTATAACGTATTACCATATAAAGTTTTACGTTATAACGTATTTCCATATAAAGTCATACGTTATAACGTAATACTATATAACGTAATACTATATAGGTTATAACGTAAATCTATATAACTTTAAACGTTATAACGTAATACCACATAACGTTATACGTTATAACGTAATAATATATAAAGTTATACGTTATGAGGTATTACCATACAACGTTATACGTTATAACGTAATACTATATAACGTTATACGATATAACGTATTACCATATAACGTTATACGCTATTACGTATTACCATATGACGTTATACGTTATATCGTAATACGATATAACGTTATACGTTATAACATATTACCAAATAATGTTATACATTATAACGTAATGCACCATAATGCTATACGTTATACCGTATTACCATATACTGTTTTACGTTATAACGTATTGCCATATGACGTTATACGTTATATCGTAATACTACATAACGTTATACTTTATAACGTAAAACTATATAACGTTATACGTTATAACGTAATACTATATAACATTATACGTTATAACGTTATACTATATAACGTTATATGTTATAACGTAAAAGTTCATAACGTTATACGTCATAAATTATTACCATATAACGCTATACGTTATAACGTAATACTATATAACCTTATGCGTTATAACGTAATAATATATAAAGTTATACGTTATGAGGTATTACCATATAACGTTATACGTTATAACGTAATACTATATAACGTTATACGTTATAACGTAATACTATATAACGTTATACGTTATATAGTATTACCATATAACATTATACGTTATATCGTAATACTATATAACGTTATACGCCATAACGTAATACTTTATAGCATTATACGTTATAACGTAATACTATATAACGTTATACTTTATAACGTACAACTATATAACGTTATACGTTATAACGTATTACCATGTAACGATATACGTTATAACGTAATACTATATAACGTTATACGTTATAACGTATTACCATATAACATTATACGTTATATCGTAATACTATATAACGTTATAGGTTGTAACGTAATTCTATATTACGTTACACGTTATAACGTAATACCATATAACGTTATACGTTATTACGTAATACTATATAACGTTATAGGTTATAACGTATTACCATATAACGTTATACGTTATAACGTATTACCATATAACGTTATACGTTATAACGTATTACCATATAACGTTATACGTTATAACGTAATACTATATAACGTAATACTATATAGGTTATAACGTAAATCTATATAACTTTAAACGTTATAACGTAATACCACATAACGTTATACGTTATAACGTAATACTATATAACGTTATACGTTATAACGTAATACTCGATATCATTATACGTTATAACGTTATACTACATAACGGTAAACGTTATAACGTAATACTATATAACATCATACGTTATATCGTATTACCATATAACGATATACGTTATAACGTAATACTATATAACGTTATACGTTATAACGTAATACGATATAACGTTATACGTTATAACGTATTACCAAATAATGTTATACATTATAACGTAATGCACCATAATGTTATACATTATACCGTATTACCATATAATGTTTTACGTTATAACGTATTGCCATATGACGTTATACTTTATATCGTAATACTACATAACGTTATACTTTATAACGTAAAACTATATAACGTTATACGTTATAACGTATTACCATATAACGTTATACGTTATAACGTAATACTATATAACGTAATACTATATAGGTTATAACGTAAATCTATATAACTTGAAACGTTATAACGTAATACCACATAAAGTTATACGTTATAACGTAATACTATATAACGTTATACGTTATAACGTAATACTATATAACATTATACGTTATAACGTTATACTATATAACGTTATATGTTATAACGTAAAAGTTCATAACGTTATACGTCATAAATTATTACCATATAACGCTATACGTTATAACGTAATACTATATAACCTTATGCGTTATAACGTAATAATATATAAAGTTATACGTTATGAGGTATTACCATATAACGTTATACGTTATAACGTAATACTATATAACGTTATACGTTATAACGTAATACTATATAACGTTATACGTTATATAGTATTACCATATAACATTATACGTTATATCGTAATACTATATAACGTTATACGCCATAACGTAATACTTTATAGCATTATACGTTATAACGTAATACTATATAACGTTATACTTTATAACGTACAACTATATAACGTTATACGTTATAACGTATTACCATATAACGTTATACGTTATAACGTAATACTATATAACGTAATACTATATAGGTTATAACGTAAATCTATATAACTTTAAACGTTATAACGTAATACCACATAACGTTATACGTTATAACGTAATACTATATAACGTTATACGTTACAACGTAATACTATATAACGTTATACGTTATAACGTATTACCAAATAATGTTATACATTATAACGTAATGCACCATAATGTTATACGTTATACCGTATTACCATATGATGTTTTACGTTATAACGTATTGCCATATGACGTTATACGTTATATCGTAATACTACATAACGTTATACTTCATAACGTAAAACTATATAACGTTATACGTTATAACGTATTACCATATAACGTTTTATGTTATAACGTAATACTATATAACGTAATGCTATATAGGTTATAACGTAAATCTATATAACTTTAAACGTTATAACGTAATACCACATAAAGTTATACGTTATAACGTAATACTATATAACGTTATACGTTATAACGTAATACTCCATATCATTATACTTTATAACGTATTACCATATAACGGTATACGTTATAACGTAATACTATATAACGTTATTCGTTATAACGTAATACAATATAACATTATACGTTATAACGTTATACTATATAACGTTATATGTTATAACGTAAAAGTTCATAACGTTATACGTCATAAAGTATTACCATATAACGCTATACGTTATAACGTAATACTATATAACGTTATACGTTATAACGTAATATATTATAACGTTGTACGTTATATCATATTACCATATAACGATATACGTTATAACGTAATACTATATAACGCTATACGTTATAACGTAATACTATATAACGTTATACGTTATAACCTATTACCATATAGCATTATACGTTATAACGTAATACTATATAACGTTATAGGTTATAACGTAATTCTATAGAACGTTATACGTTATAACGTAATACTATATAACGTAATACTATATAACGTTATACGTTATAACGTAATACTATATAACGTTATACGTTATAACGTTATATGTTACAACGTATTAACATATAACGATATACGTTATAACGTAATACTAAATAACGTTATGCGTTATAACGTAATTCTATATAACGTTATACGTTATGAGGTATTACCATATAACGTTATACGTTATAACGTATTACTATATAACGTTATACGTTATAACCGATTACCATATAACATTATAGGTTATAACGTAATTCTATATAACGTTATACGCTATAACGTAATACTATATAACGTTATACGTTATAACGTAATACTACATAACGTTATACGTTATAACGTATTACCATATAACATTATAGGTTATAACGTAATTCTATATAACGTTATACGCTATAACGTAATACTATATAACGTTATACGTTATAACGTAATACTACATAACGTTCTACGTTCTAACGTATTAGCATATAACGTTATACGTTCTAACGTATTACCATATAGCGTTATACGTTATAACGTAATACTATAAAGGTTATAACGTAATTCTATATAACTTTAATCGTTATAACGTAATACCATATAACGTTATACGTTATAACGTAATACTACATAACGTTATACGTTATAACGTATTACCATATAACGTTATACGTTATAACGTAATACTATATTATGTTATACGTTATAACGTAATACTACATAATGTTATACGTTCTAACGTATTAGCTTATAACGTTATACGTTATAACGTATTACTATATAACGTTATACGTTATAACGTATTACCATATAACGTTATACGTTATAACGTATTACCATATAACGTTATACGTTATAACGTAATACTATATAACGTAATACTATATAGGTTATAACGTAAATCTATATAACTTTAAGCGTTACAACGTATTACCACATAACGTTATACGTTATAACATAATACTATATAACGTTATACGTTATAACGTAATACTCCATATCATTATACTTTATAACGTATTACCATATAACGGTATACGTTAGAACGTAATACTACATAACGTTATACGTTATAACGTAATACTATATAACGTTATACGTTATAACGTAATACTCCATATCATTATACGTTATAACGTATTACCATATAACGATATACGTTATAACGTAATACTGAATAACGTTATACGTTACATCGTAATACTACATACCGTTATACTATATAACGTATTACCATATGACGTTATACGTTATAACGTAATACTATATAGGTTATATCGTAATTCTATATAACTTTAAACGTTATAACGTAATACCATATAACGTTATACGTTATAACATATTACCATATAACGTTATACGTTATAACGTAATACTATATAACGTAATACTATATAGGTTATAACGTAATTATATATAACTTTAAGCGTTATAACGTAATACCATATAACGGTATACGTTATAACGTAATACTATATAACGTTATACGTTATAACGTAATACTATATAATGTTATAGGGTATAACGTACTTCTATATAACGTTATACGTTATAACGTATTACCATATAACGTTATACGTCATAACGTAATACTACATAACGTTACACGTTATATCGTATAACCATATAACGTTATACGCTATAACGTATTACCATATGACGTTATACGTTATATCCTAATACTATATAATGTTATACGTTATAACGTAATAATATATAACGTTATACTATATAATGTTATACGTTATAACGTAATACTATATAACGTTATACTCTATAAGGTATTACCATATAACGTTATACGTTATAACGTAATACTATATAACGTTATACGTTATAACGTATTACCATATAACACTATACGTTATAATGTAATGCTATATAACGTTATAGGTTATAAAGTAATTCTATATAACGTTATACGTTATAACGTAATACTATATAACGTTATCCGTTACAACGTAATACTATATAACGTTATACGTTATAACGTTATATGTTGCAACGTATTAACATATAACGTTATACGTTATAACGTAATACTATATAACGTTATACGTTACAACGTAATACTACATAACGTTATACGTTCTAACGTATTAGCATATAACGTTATACGTTATATCGTAATACTATATAACGTTGTACGCCATAACGTAATACTTTATAACATTATACGTTATAACGTAATACTATATAACGTTATACTTAATAACGTACAACTATATAACGTTATACGTTATAACGTATTACCATATAACGTTATACGTTATAACGTAGTACTATATAACGTTATACGTTATAACGTAATACTATATAACGTTATACGTTATAACGTATTACCATATAACGTTATACGCTATTACGTATTACCATATGACGTTATACGTTATATCGTAATACTATATAATGTTATACGTTACAACGTAATAATGTATAACGTTATACTATGTAATGTTATACGTTATAACGTAATACTACATAACGTTATACGTTTTAACGGAATACTACATAACGTTATACGTTATAACGTTATACCACATAACGTTATACGTTATAGTGGAAGCCATATAACGTTATACGTTATAACGTAATACTATATAACGTTATACGTTATAACATAATACTATATAACGTTATTCGTTATATCTTTATACTCCATATCGTTATATTTTATAACGTGTTACCATACAACGTTATACGTTATATCGTAATACTATATAACGTTATACGTTATAACGTAATACTATATAACGTTATACGTTCTAATGTATTAGCATATAACGTTATACGTTATATCGTATTACCATA